>PVLC010006309.1:28092-70449 GCA_004027655.1 Graphiurus murinus | reverse complement strand
CCTATTTTTTATTCTTTATTTTGAAACCGGGTCTCACTAAGTTGCGGAGTGCCTCACTAGGTAGCTGAGGCTGGCCGCGAACCCGGATCTTCTGGTCTCAGCCTCCCGAATGCTGGGATTACAAGCGTGCGCCGCCACGCCCGGCTACAAATGTTTTCATTTTGATGAAGTCCAGCTTATCATTCTTCTTGTTTATCACTTAGGTTTTCAGTCTTGAATCTGAGAGATCATTGGCCAAACCAAGGTCATAAGTATATTCACTCTTATGTTTCATTAAATAGTGTTAGTGATCACATTTAGGCCTATGATTCTCTTTGCATTGATTTTGTGTATGGTGTGAAGTAAGGATCTAAATTCATTCTTTGATCTATGGCTATCTGGTTCCCCTAGCCCCATTGGTTTTCCTACTAAATTACCTTAGCCTGTCTTCTGAAAATATTTTGGCCGTAGATGTGTGAGTTTATATCTGGAGTCTGAATTCTATCCCATGGCTCTATACGTGTACTAGTTTCCTAGGGCTGCCATAAGAGCAAATCACAGGCTGGGTGGCTTACTCAACAGAAATCTTCTTATAGTTCTAGATGCTTCAAGTCCAGGGACAAGGTTCAGTATCCCAAGAGACTTCTCTCCTTGGCTTGCGAAATGGCCACCTTCTTACTGTGTCCTCACATGGCTCTTTCTCTATACCTGCACATCATCTATGTATCTTCCTCTTTTAATAAAGACATGAATCATCTTGGATTAGGACTCCACCCTAAAGATCTCATCTTAACTTCTTGTATTAAAAGATCTTATCTCCAAACATAGTCCCAGTGTGAGGTACTAGGAACTGGAACTTGAACATGTGAATTTGGGGGAGGACGTAGCTCAGCCCTTAATAATATTTCTGTGCTTGTGCTAGTACTATATTGCCTTAATTATGGTAGTTTCGCTGTAAGTTTTGAAATCAAGAACATGAGTCCTCCAATTTTGTTCTTTCTCAGGATTATTTTGGTTTTTCAGCACCCTTGTATTTGAAGCTGTACATCAGTTTGGTTACTGTTGGCATCGTAACAATATTAGGTCCTTTGACCCATGAACATGGGATGTTTTCCCATTTATTTAGATCTTCTTTCATCTCTTCCAGTGTTTTGTATTTCTCAGAGTATGCACTTTGCACTTTAAAATTTTTATTCTCATTTTATTGTTTGAATAAAAGAAGTGAGGTTGAGCTTTGCTTTCTTGTTTCTGATCTTAGCATAAGAACATTTGGGATTTCACCATTAAGTTTGATGTTAGCTATAGATTTTTCATAGATGTCTCCTTTTGAGGGAATCTTCCTCTAATCCTAGTTTGTTGTGCTTTTATCATGAAAGTATGTTGGATATTGTCAAATGCTTTTACTGTATTCAAACCATTGTGGAATATTTGTCCTTTATTCCTCTTAATACTGTGTGTTACATTAATCAGTATTTCTAATACTAAACAAACCTTGTAGTCCCGGAATAAACCCCATGTGACCATTGTGCATAATCATATATAGCTAGATTTTGTTCACTAGTATTTTCATAATTATATTTTGCATCTATATTCATGTTGGTCTGTAGTGTTTTTTATATCTTTGTCTGATTTGGGCACTAAGATAGTGCTGAATTCATAGAATGAGTTAGGAATTGATCTCTCCTAATTTTTCTGGAAGGATTTGGAAAGGATTAATCTTAATTCTTCTTTAAATGTTTGGTAGAATTCACTGTGAAGCCATCTGGACCTGAATTCTTCTTTGTGAAAAGTTTTAAAGTAACTAATTCAATCTGCTCCCTTGTTGTAGATCTATCTATTCACATTTTGTTTGATATAAATTGCATTCATCTGCATTTTTCTAGTAACTTTTCCATACTTCTAATTTATCTGATTTGTTGACATAATTAATCATTACTCATAACATTCCCTTATAAACTTTTTTTTTTATATCTATAAGGTTTGGTAGTGATATCTCTTTGTTTGTCCTGATTTTATTATTTGGGTGTTTCCTTAGTCAGTGTAGCCAAGGGTTTGTTGATTTCATTGCTGCTTAGACCCTATTTAATGAATTGCAATTTTTTTTTTTTTTTTTTTTTTTTTTTTTGGTACTGGGGATTGAACCCAGGGGCATTCTACCTCCGAGCTACACCCCCAGCCCTATTTTTTATTCTTTATTTTTTGAAACAGGGTCTCACTAAGTTGTGGAGAGCCTCACAAAGTAGCTGAGGCTGGCCAGGAACCTGAATCCTCCTGTCTCAGCCTCCCAAGTACTGGGATTACAAGTGTACACCCCCACCCCGGCTCACAAGTTGTAGTTTTTCTCATTCACCTGAGCAACGTTCTGTGCTTCTCCCTTTCCCCACAAAGGAAATAACAGGTCATGTTCTTGGGAGTCACTGGAACAGTATTAGATTGGCAAAGGGGATGTTTCTTTTATTCGATCACACTGGTTACATGTGCACAAAGCAACATAAAAAAGCCTCTTAGAGCCCAGGACTCACAGCGGGGAGAAACGCTCTTTCTCCCAAGCTCAGGCCTGGCCTCTTTTGACTTTCCAGCAAGGCCACCTCGGAGGACAGTTGGCCAACAGTTTGAGTCTTGGAGGCACGTCCTCAGAAAAGAGCTGAGGACTCCAGCAGGAGGGTGACGTAGGTTCCTTCTGGCTCCGACTTCACAAGGTCCTATGCAATCCTGGGTTGTCCCAGGCTCTGGAGAGGCGCTTGCCTTCTCATCAAGCAACTAAGCTCTCACTTGCATGGAAGGAAGGAAGGAAACAGCCCTGCGCTGCCCCCTTCTCTGCAGACTTTGGAAAATGCATGGCCTCCAAGTACACTCTGGTCCTGAAAGCATACTTGATCTGTTTGTTAGTCCAAAGGAGGGAGCCAGGAAGGAGACAGGATCAGAGACACAGGACCTGTGTAAACTGGTCCCCTCTCTGCAGGGTTCCTGCCGTCACACGTACATCTCTGTTCATGATGGATGTCTCCCTCAGGAGCACACATGTGCGTAAGTGGCATCATCTCATCTGCCTTAAACATTTATCATTTTAATTTTTGATCGACACATATTTGTTGATACTTACAAGATATCATGCGATGTTTTGATTCATACCTGGAGATTTCATTGTTTTCTCTACTTCTTTTCATTTACTTCTATTCTTGATCTCCACGGGCTCAGTTTTCTCAAACTCTCCTCCATTCTCCCTCTGGATAATCACTTTATCCATTCTCCTTCTTCCCCTTGCCCTGTGGGAACAGATCTGCTGCAGGCTAAAGCATAGTCTAAGAGATTGAGGTTTCCATCACGTTGCACGGCCAGTGGACAGTGCTTTAAATCTGGAAAACGTGGATACTTAAAGTACAGTCATGCCCTGCATAATCGTGTATCAGTCAATAACAGGCTGCACATATGATGGTGGTTCCCTAACACTGTATTGCCTGGTGACATCATAGCTATCTTACCCTGTGTAATACCCTGTATGGTGCTCACCCCACCCCACGATGAAACTGCCTAACAGTGCATTTCCCAGAACATATCCCCATTGTTAATTGATACATGACTATATACTGCAGGTTGTCGGAAACTACTTTTCCCAGGGATAAATCACCACCTTAGCGCACATGTACATGCTCTATGGAAAACCACAGTCCCTTGTGGTTTGTCTGTTCTTGTGTGTATGGGCAACAGCTAAAATCAGAAGCATGTTCCTCAATCACAGAACATTGTGAAGAAACATAGCAATGTTCAATTGTATTCAATCTGCCTCTCATGACATTCAAAAAATCTTCCTAGGTGGTGGTAACCTTCTCAAGCTTCGTTTCTGTGAAACTAAGTCTCATTCCTTAGTTCCCTCTGTCCCCTGCATGGTGGGCTTGACTACTGACTTAGCTGGAACTTGTTTAATTTCAAAAGGCAAGAACCAATGCAAGGCAGATGAAGCAAAAGGAGATGCTCCAGTATCTAATTATCTCCAAGATTTTAAACTTGAACTCAGGGTCCAGGGATTCAGGTGACAGAATTAGAATTATTTCTCCATCTCTTGGATTGTTTTTGAGTTGGCTTCACCATTAGGCAGGTTATTCCAAAGCAACACCAACAGCAACAACTATAGCTAAGCTTTGGTGACTGCTAAGCTTGTTAGCTCAGAGGAAAGGGAACCTGTGCGCTCCCCCTGGAAGGATGCTAGTTGGACCTCTGGACCAGTTATTGTATCTGGCCTCAATCACATGTACTCAGGAAAGGAAGCAGAGCCCAACCAAGACTCCTAGAGACAGGAAGAGGCAATTCCTATATGGAAAAGAGGCAGAATGGGGTGGGGTCAGGGGTGCAGAAAACAGAAAGCATCTAATGGCTGCTACTGAGACCTTTTCATATTTGTAATTTAATAACTTGGTAGGCTGAAAAGACAGTCTAAGAAGAGGTTCTGTGCTGAGTGCTGCAGCTCTTTGAAAGCCCTGGCTCATCAAGGCTCACCTCTCCACCCTCTTCCACCAGCCAGGGAAATTTTGCTGCTGTTTAACCAAAACATTCCTTTAGTTGCGGCAAAATGTTCTTAGGTAGTCCACCATGTGATCTAAGCTGGAGGATCTTGGTTATAAATGGGTGGACCCTGCTGCGACCAGTGCATTAAAGAGAGTGAGTGGACACAGGACTTCTGTTGCAACCATTGAAATATCTGCATTGCTTTCCCTGGAATCTGCCCACCAAAATAGTAGTTGGACCTTAACTCTTCTGTACCCCTGCTGTACCTTGCTCCATTTTCACTCGTCAAGGCAGGGAAGCTGCTCCTACCCACTGGCTGCACATTTTTGATCACTTTCCCCCCAAAAGTCCCCACCTGCTTTTAGCACTGCATTGCTGTCAGAACATTTTAAACGTGTCTCTGGTTCTACAAGACATACCAATGAATGAAGAAGAGAATCTAGTAGATGATAAAGATGATTAGAGCTTCTTGGCAAGCACTTGCTACCAAGGAGATGAAATAAAGCGTTTAATTACTTAGAGACATTTAAAGAGCAATTGGTAGGTAGTAGGCATTTCCTTGCTCTCAAGGATTTGAAATCTTAGCTAGCTTAGATTTTGCCTCAAGGAATTTTGATTTTTTTTTTCTCTTTTGGGTCTGATAATAAAAGCCAGGAGGTCATTAATATGAAGTATTTGAAATTCCCTACTCTTTTATTTTTTTAACCACTTGTTTTTGTTATTTCATGGCTTGAACAGAAAGTCACAAATGCCATATTCCAATCACATTGAATTCATTGAAAATTTGAATTGCATAATGGCTCTGGCATTATGTCACTGTGAAGTTAAACACTCTTGAGGATATAATTTTCTTTCCCAAGCAAAGGAATCAAAATTGAAATTTATTTTGAAAAGCAAACAATTTTAAAAGCACTTTGATTCCAGATCTTTTCCTGATTTTTTATGTACATGTGTTTTATGGCAGTGGACATCTTTCTACTGAAGAAGAGCAGAATATGCCATCCAAAATATGAGCTCAAGTCACTTGAAAAACAGCAGATGCAAGAAGGTCATTCTGAGTTCCTCTTTTTCTTTCTGAAAACAGGAGATAAAAACTCTCCTGCAAGATGCCTTCCCTGTACCAGGAGAAAAGAAACATTATTCCATGGCAAGTCATAGCAGAGAGAATTCTGCACAGCCTTGTTAAAATCACTATCTTCCTTAGCCTCCCCACATGATTTAGTAACTTTGCCACAATCACTCTCTTTGTTCAAATATAAAAGCATTTAGGTTCCCTCCCCCTCACTTTGGGTCATTTCCTTAGGAGAGTTCCAGTAACACATTAAATCTGTTTTTCTTCTGTTACCTTATTTCATGTCAATTTCATTCTCAGGACCTTTAGAAGGTAAAGTTTTGCCTCGCCTATAAGACATCTAACTTTGCATTCTCCTAAAGTACTTTCTTTAACATAACCTCCTGGGAAGAAGCAAATTGTCATCAACTCCTCTTCCAGGCCCTGCACTCGGTACTTGCAAATCTATCTCACTTAATCTCTTGAAGACAGGAATTAGCATTAAGAACTCTCTGTCTGTCTCTGTCTCTATTTTGGGAATTGAAACTTGGGGTGTCAGTAGCTTTCCCTGTGTCAAGTAGGCTTCTAATCTAGATCCATCCGATTCCCAAGCCCTTGCTTCTTCAGGGACACCATGTCTGTGAGAAATGTAACGTATGCACACGCCTCCCCGGGGTGCTATCGGCATTAAATGAAGTAATACTTGAAAACCGCTTGGAATAAGGTCTGACCCATAGTTGCGTTTGCAAAATCATTGCCTGTTGTTATTTATACTTACTGTATTGGTGCTCTTACCACCTTGATTTCGACTCAGATGCCCATGGCTGCCAGTGTCCATCCGAAGTGGAATGTGGGTTTGAGGTTCGTCCCCATGCAGTGTCTGTGCTTCCGGCTTGAGTTATGATGTCTGTATTTTCTCACCTGATTCTTCTGGAGGTGGAGAGGTGTTGACTTAAGATCTTAATGTCTGGTCTCTTTTCTCACCTCCTTTGGGGGGGCAGTCTATGAAGCAAGGGCACTTCTGGTTTGCACAGTCACGGGGGTAGCCACAAGGTGAGGTTGCTTGGTAGTTAAACCGGACACCTCAACAAGAAAAAGCACTGGAAGTTGTCGACAGCGGCTTCCATCTTATTTTCCATTTCCCCCTTTTCTCTTGGTTTCCTGAAACTGACTCCAGGTACAACCGATGCACTTGGAAGAAGCTTTTGCATAATTCTAGACTGTGGGAGTCTTCTTTGAATTTAAGAACAAATTTTAATTTGCAAGAAAGAACTAAAGCAGAATTATTTTATTGTAAAAGAAAAAAAAAGTCAGATACTGGGCAGTCCTGTAACGCCAATACTTGAGACGGGAAGATCGCAGGTCTAAGGCCAGCCTCAGCAACTTAGGGAGAACCTGAGCAACTTAGTAAGATACGGTTTCAAAATAAAAAAATAAAAAGGGCAGGAGTTGTAGCTTAGAGGTAGAATTCCCCCCACACACATGCTACAATGCTGTGCATACATTTTTTTTTTTTTTTTGCAGTCCTCTATCTTAATCTGTTTACTGTTGATATAAAAGACTTGGTCACTTAGAAACAATACAACCTCATTTGGGTCTGGCTTCTGGAGGCTAGGTGTCCAAGGTCAAGAAGCCACATCTGGTGAGGGCCTTTGGCTAGGTCTTAATATGGCCGAAGGCGTCACAGAGTGAGAGAATCCACCTGAGAGAGAGCTGAACTCCCTTTAGTAACAGCCTCAGTCTGGAGATAACTAAGTCAGTCATTCATTCATTCACTGCTGGGGGCAGAGCCTTCGTGGTCTGATCACCTCTTATTAAGCCCCACTTCCAGTGCCATCACATTGGGGAGTACGTTTCTAACACGTGAACTTTGAGGGGATATATTCAAAAGATAATCACCCTGTCATTTAACTGAGGCTTGAGTATCTATAGTTGGATCTTGTGTGAAACAAATTTGTTACTCATGGCTTACCAGATTTTAGCATCCTTGCATCACAACGTGGAATAGGACTTTTTACACTTACTTATTGCAGTTCCGGTTCCATTATCAGACGGCATTTTCATACTGAATTACAAACAAAAATTTTATGCTACTTACATTTAATGAAATTTTAATAAGGTTGTGCTTTGATGTTATTATTCAAATAATGTGTTCTGAATCGCTTTCCTTTGAATATATTTGCATTAAAGAGGAAATCAGTTTGATTTAATTCTTTCAACAGTTTGCCCATGTTCTGGGTAGCTTTAAAAAGACAAAGAGGGAAATTCAGTCTCTTCTTTGCAAGTCAGTAAATGGAGAAGAAACATATTTGCTAAGATGTGTAGAAGTAATGGCAGCAGATTGCTGATGGTTTGAGTTAATGAAATGACTCATTCTGGCTATTAGAGCTGCACAATTAAAAATATACATACAAACTGCACACATCACAGACAAAGGATAATACTTCTGTGTTTTCTTTCTTATTGAACCCTAAGGCTGGCATATTAAGAATGAAGAGAGTTAGGAGATACACATTATTGCAATTCTTGGTCATTGATGCCCAAAATTAAAACGGTAATCTCTTGAGAAAGCACTTTTCTCTGCTTGTAACACTCTTCTTACCCATTTTTGCCAAAACTGCGTGTGTGGATCCAAGACAGTTCCCATGGGCATACGTTTCCCAAAAGACATACCCATTTGACCAAGCTAAAACAAGTTATTGGCGCATGCTTTCTCATTGTCCAGCTGATGTTTAATGCAGAGAATATAAACACGGAAACAGTGGGAAGAAATCCCGCTTTTGAAGATGGCCTGCTTTACAGACCCCAAGAGAAGGCATAGAAAGTAAAACTACGAGTCCTCTTGGTCGTTCATGTCCACATTTGGTGTCCATTATAAATGCTTTCACTTTTTCTTGCAAGGTCTTAACCTTCTTCATCTTTATTTCCCACACTTATCCTTAATAGTTAAAAACTCAACATGGCCTATAAAACTTGCGTGTGCCTCTGTGGCCTAGAATTTAGCTGCAGACTTCCTTAGAGTTTCGGCTCTGGTTCTCTATTTGTAGGGTTTGATAAGAATGGCCTTAATGGCCCTGGAGAGGGGCAGGAGACGCCAGCCTCTTTCCGCATGCGCAGAAGCCCCACGGACACCACCCCCCCCCAACGCTGACGCACAGTGACGTGACGCAAGCGCGTCCTCCGTGGCCCCGCCCACAGCCGCGCATGCGCGCCTCGCACCGCCCCACAATCCCCGCCGCCTCCGCCGTTTATGGTGCGCATCTTCCCTCTCGGCCGCCGCCTGGGTCTGCGCCGGCTCCTGGCTCCCGCCGCTTGGCGACATGTTGCAAAAACCGAGGAGCCGGGGCCGCCCTAGCGGCCAGGCCGAGAGGGAAAGGGAGTCGGGCCGCGGCGGAGACACGCGAGGCCCGAGGGGCGGCGGCGCGGAGGAGGCCCCGAGCACGTCCCGCGGCCCCGGCGGCTCGCAGGAGGCCCAGGGCACCTCGTCGCAGGGCGCTCGCCGGTCCCTGGCCGCCCCGACCGTGGGGCCCCGGACCCAGAAGCAGCTGGAGCTGAAGGTGGCGGAGATGGTGCAGTTCTTGCTGATTAAGGACCAGAAGAAGATTCCGATCAAGCGGACCGATATCCTGAAGCACGTCCTCGGAGACTACAAAGACATCTTCCCCGACCTCCTGAGACTGGCGGCCGAGCGCCTGCAGTACGTGTTCGGGTACAAGCTGGTGGAGCTGGAGCCCAAGAGCAACACGTACATCCTGATCAACACGCTGGAGCCCGTGGAGGAGGATGCCGAGGTGAGAGGCGACCAGGGCACGCCCACCACCGGCCTCCTCATGATCCTGCTCGGGCTCATCTTCATGAAGGGCAACACCATCAAGGAGACCGAAGTCTGGGACTTTCTGCGGCGTTTGGGGGTGTACCCCACCAAGAAGCATTTGATTTTTGGGGATCCAAAGAAACTCATTACCGAAGACTTTGTGCGACAGCGGTACCTGGATTACCGGCGGATACCCCACACGGATCCCGTGGACTACGAATTCCAGTGGGGCCCGCGAACCAGCCTGGAAACCAGCAAGATGAAAGTCCTGAAGTTTGTGGCCAAAATTCATAATCAAGACCCCAAAGACTGGCCTGCACAGTACTGTGAGGCTTTGGCAGATGAGGAGAATAGGGCCAGACCTCAGCCGAGTGGTTCAGCCCCATCCTCTTGAGAGAGATGAATTCAGAGGGACTCCTGGGACAAGACTCTGGGCCCGAAAGAAATAAATAATGCTAAAGGGATAGGGGAGGAGGTGACAGAAGAGCATATTTCTGCAAATGTAATGTAGGTTTAGGATGTGTTGCAGTTTTGTGCTTTTAGTATTGTGTTATTTTATTCCAAATTTTTCTGTCCAAAAAGATTTAGAACAGCATTTTTGTTTTACTGTCCTTTTTGGTACAAAAAGATTTATAAGCCCAGTTGAGAAACTGTAGTATGTTTGGAACTGAGATTTAAGAAAGAACACATAAGTGAACTGCTCTGGTGCCAAAAACATTATAAAAGCAATGTGTAGTCATTATCTGGTCTATCTACTCCAGTTTGTAAGGGAAAATAAAAGTCTATAAAGTTAAAAATAAAATTGTCTATATCCTTATTACCTTAACACAACTTTTTATATATTTTTTACATGTACAAGCATTATGCATAGTTCAAGCAATGTACTTTTTTTGTGCTACTATAATTATACTAAACACTTTTTTAGCAGTTAGGTAAGCATTATGCTTTTTAAAAAATCTTGTGTTTTAAGGCAGTTTTATGACTCAAAACAAGTATCTTTAAAAGTTTTTGTTAAGCTAGGTGTGGTAGCACATGCCTAGCTTAACACTTGGGAGGCTGAGACAGGAGGATCTCAGGTCTCCAGCCAGCTTCAGCAACTTAGCAAGGCCCTGTTTCAAAATAAAAATTGCTGGGGTGTAGCTCAGAGGTTGAATACCCCTGGGTTCAATCCCTAGTAGCACACCCCCAGCCCCAGAAAAAATTTTGTTACTTATTATTAAGGGACATAGAGGTTCTGCTTTGTAGAGGTTCTGTTAGTATGTTGGATCATAATGTAAAATATATTTCTCACTAGGGGTCAAAAAGGTTGATAAAACAGTGGTATAAGATTATGCCATGCCTGGTTGGGAATCAGACAGCCTGGGTACACATCCCAGCTCCACCATATGAATGTAGCTAGGTTCCTTAGCTTGTATACGGGTCTAAGTCTTAACCTGTAAAATAGGCTAATACATCGTGTGTGCCAGTGTGATAAATAGCTAGAAACTTTGGTAAGTCCCTGGTGTGGAGGCTTTTAGTTGTTATTTTTTTTCCTTAAAAATTTTCAAATGTGATTTTTATTTTCTTTAGCTGTTACTACTGGCACAAAGATTTGGCCATGTTTTTCCCGTCTGACTCCACTGAATGGTTTTGTGGAAGAACATAAGGTGATGTGCGGTGAGTACAGCCCACATAGCACAGTACAAGGCCCGGAAGTTAGACCTACAATCTCCCCTGGGCTGTGAGAGTGTCATCGCAGGACAGTCCAGTGAAGTGGTGGGGCTTGAGGTCACCAGACCAACTGGATTTGAATCACACCTCATGCTAACTTGTCCACACAGAGATTTGGTGATAGGTTTTAAGCTCTCAAACTCAATCTCTCTCTGTAAAATGGGAAAAATAGTAACTATACCATAGTCATGTGGATTACATGAGCCAAAAGAAAAGAACTTATAGTTTCATTATATTTCTCCATAACACCTACCCAAATGTTATAGACGAGACTCAGCATATATTTAATTCAGTGAATGAATTTGTGTATTTTATTCAGTGAATGAAAAACGAATAATTGGGGAGAGCTGCTTTTTTTTTTTTTTTTTCCGGTACTGGGGATGGAACCCAGGGGCATTCTACCTCCTAGCTACACCCCCAATCCCATTTTTTATTCTTTATTTTTGAAACAGGGTCTAAGTTGTGGAGGGCCTCACTAAGTAGCTAAGGCTTGCCTCAAACCCAGATCCTCCGGTCTCAGCCTCCCAAGTACTGGGATTACAAGCGTGTGCCACCACGCCTGACTGGAGCTACTGCTTAATAACCATTAAATGAGGTAAACACAGCTACTCAGAAAAAAAAAAAAGCAGATCTTCATCAGCACTGAATATGCCATCTAGAAGAATCTATGTCATTTAGAAGTTCTTGAAGCCATTTCTTCTTCGTCTGCATTTTATATCATTGTACAAATTGCCTTGTGCCTACTGGTCTCCTTACCTGACTACCTTCTCCTGATGTTCTCTAATATTTGAAATTTCACCTCTGTGGTAAAAACAGGGCACTAGGTGCTGGGTAATGATAATTATATTCCAATTTTCTCGTAGAGTTTACCAGCAGTGAATTATTTTCTTTTCAGATTCCAAAATACCAAACATTAGAGACCAGACCATGTCCTCCTATCTTTTCCTTCTCACCCTTTCTAGAGGAAACAGTCTGCGGATTTCATGTCATTGTATGATTTTGTGACTTTATTATATATGTATAAATACTCTATAAGCTTTATCTTGTGGGTTTTCACAATTCATATAAGCGACATACCCTTTTACAACTTGATGTTCTCAAGCATCATTGTGTTTTTACAAATAGGTAAATCTGATTCATTTAGTTTTTTTTCCATGGGAGAAAATACTAACCCATCCTTTCCCTGGTGGCTAAATGGGTTCTCTCTAGGCCTCTGAATGGCCCCATACATAAAAGAATTTATGGCCAGGGCTGAATAAGGTTAGGGATTGGACTCAGGGACATTTTGCCTCTGAGCTACATCCCCAGCCTTTTTTATTTTTTATTTTGAAACAGGGTCTCAGTAGGTTGCTGAGACTGGCCTCAAACCTGCAATCCTCCTGTCCTAGCCTCCCAAGTACTAAAATACAGGTCCATGCTGGCTGGAGCTGCTATAGAGATTCTTGAAAAGAAGTAACAGCAGGCCTCAAGTATATTACTAATTGCTTATTTCTGGTTTTAAAAGGAATAGCTTTTAAAGTTTTATCAGGCAAGGTGTGGTGGTGGCACATGTTTGTAATCCCAGTACTTGGGAGGCTGAGACAGGAGGATCACAGGTTTGTAGCCAGCCTCAGCTACTTAGTGAGGCCCTCTGCAACTTAGTGAGACCTGTTTTAAAATAAAGGATAAAAAATAAATAGGTCTGGGTTCAATCCCTAGAACCACAAAAAGAAAGAAAAAAAAAGTTTTGCCAATGTGTCATTTGGTGTTAGGTATAAACACTCCTATAAATACCTTTAATTGAGTTATATAATTTTCATCCATACTCAGCTTACTTAGAGATGTTTAAAAAAGTTATGAATGACTTAATTTTTGTCATATGGTTCATTATCCATCTAAGATTTTTAACTTACTCTGATAGATTTTTCTAATGTTATATTAATATCTGATTTCATTGATAGTGATTTTCAAAAAATGTTTTATGTGAGTATACTACACCAATAAAGTATATTAAAAGAGAAGAAAATTATAATTTTGTGTCTTTTGACATAAAGACTAACTTCTCTATATTGTCATTATTGGTTTTTGAAGTTATTCCAATTTATTTAGAAATCATCTCAAACTTAGAGAAAAATTGCAAGCACAGTGCAATTGTTACCTGAAGTACTTAAGTTCACTTAGTTACCTTGTTTATTTAGTCTCTTTTCATCTATGGACACTTCCTTAGTGTTTGCTTCACCTACAAATACAGATCTGTTTTGGGAGGTGGGGGGTGTTTGTTTCAGGGAAACCTCTTACCAGGGCTATGATGTCTGCTGTTCTTCATGATTGAATTGAAATTAGCATTTTTTTTTCTTTTTCTGTGGTGGTGGTATTCTACCTCCCAAGGGCATTCTACCTCCAACCTACACCCCCAGCCCTTTATTTTTGGTTTTGAAACAGGATCTCCCTAGGTTGCTGAGAGTCTCACTACTTTTCTCACTACTTTGCTGAGGCTGTCTTTGAACCTGAGATCCTCTTGTCTCAGCCTCCCAAATGCTGGGATTATAGATTACACCATGCCTGGCAATTGTCTATTTTAGGTAGGAAAATCACAGGAGCAATGCTCTGTCATTCCTTTTGGATCCTATCAGGTGACAGAATTTCAAGTTATTCTTGTTATTTTATAATTCTGATCACTTTGGTTTAGGTGGTTTTTCTGGTGGCCTCTCCTGTGAAATGTTCATTTTCCCTTGTATAATACACAAGTAACTTGTGTGGAGATACTTTGATACTTACTCTGTAAGTATTGTATTTCTCATAGAAATTTCAGTTTATCTATATAGACCATGGGTCATAATCTTTTGTTATCACTCTACATACATTGATACTCAAATTGCCCCTGCTTTGGCCAGGAAGAGGCCTTCAAGGTGGCTTCTGTATTTTAAACATGCTTCCCTTATTCTTTGAGTATTTCCTTACTTTCTGGCACAAAACCACATCTTGAACTTTCCCTGGCACATACATGGAGTTAGCTATTTCTCCTATGAATTGTTTCCTATAGATGGAGAATGGAATTTAGGAAAGAAAAACAAAATGTTGCTAAGTTTGCCCATAAGGACTGGAAGTGTGGCTTCCAGCCATCTAGGCAACGGGCCATCCATGTCTCGCTCATCTGCTGGAAACTTAGGCTGCACCGATGCTGCCGTCCAACGTCCAACACCCCAGCGTTCACTCTGACTCTCCCCTTCCATGTCAGCAGATGTCGTCTCCAAATCTGAGGAACTCGGCTCCTGTTGTCTGCAGTGCTTACCTGTTTGGTCACCTTTCCTGGGGAACTTTCCTATTGCCTTATCATGTGAAGATTAAATATTTTTGAAGGTTTGAGCTGGGTGTGGAAGCACATGCCTATAATCCCAGTACTTGGGAGGCTGATACAGGAAGATCACAGGTTCAAAGCCAACCTCAGGAACTTAGCAAGACCCTGTTTCCAAATAAAAAATAAAATAGGGCCAGGGCTTATAGCTTAGAGGTAGAACTCCTCTGGGTTTATTCTCCAGCACCCCCACAAAAAAAAAAAAAAAAAAAAAAAAAGAGGAAAGGAAAGGAAAAATAGTTTTGAAGGGTTGGAAGAAAGCCATCTGAATAAGGTTCTGGGTCCAGTGTTTTTTGTGTATAGAATTTTTTTTGGGGGGGGGGGCAGGATATATACATTTTTTTAGGTTGGAGATTTATTTAAATTTTTATGGTGCATCATAATTATACACAATAGTGGTTACATATTCGTTGTTACAAATTTGTACACGCATGTAACATAATTTGGTCAATTCCACTGTATGTATATTTTGAACCACTGATCTCATTAATAGTATATTCAAAATTCTGAATTCTCCTTCTGGAATTTTCTGCACCTCCATATCGGTGACTTCCATTATTATGGTGTTGTGAGAATCTGTTGTTGTGTTGTTGGCCTTCTTTCTCGTGTTTTCAGGGTTCTTAGATTTGTGCCTCTGTTGCGTTGGTCCCCTTTTCTCTTAATGTGAGAGTCCTATGTCTAATAGTTATTTCTTTATAATGGGTTCTGGGCTAGGGATGGATATTAGCCTCAAAGCAACTGTCCCATGCAGATGGGATTTTAAGCATGGCTCCCAGCCCCTCTTTACTAGGATTTAGTACTTGCAAGTAACAATGGTCGTAAGAGCAAAACAAGTGTGAACATATACTATAAAAATGATTCTTAATAACCTTTACCATCTGATTTTCCAGGAGGAATGATAGTGAGACACATGTAGAATAGTCAGAGATGGTGAATGAAAGAGCTTGTATGTTAAATTGCTTTGGAAGACAGAATGAAAAGTAAGGAAAGATAAAGATAGGAGAGAAAACAAAGATAATGGGAGAGGGATGTGGGACAGAAATCAAAATGGGGGGGGAGTGTTATAGAGGAGGTGTGAGGGTCGAGATGAGAGTGAAGAGGCAGAGAAGTTGGGATGGCCTAATCAAACAACAAAATACCAGCGAGCTCAATGTATCTCTTAACAGCACAGATTGTGGAGGGACAGTAGAAGTTCACTGCTGTCAAGCGGTTCATATAACTCCAATTATAAATGTCAACTATTTTCTTTCTGGGATTATGGAGTCACACCTCACTTGTAGAAAGCTTCTAGGTTGCAATTGATGGTTTCTGGCCACTTGTAAGCTGTGGTCAGCCTCTCTCTTCCTTGGCCCCCTCTGCTGGGGTGTAGGGGGCAGGATGGGCTGGGACTTTCGCCTATTTAGAAGCAAATTGTATTCAAACTTTGTAACCACAGTGACCGGAAGAATTTTATCTCTTCCCCCCAGGAGTCCCTGCCAGTGTGTTGGGCAGAGCCCCTGGGATTTGTTAGTAGACTTTCCTACTTATTGTCAAGAGTCTCTCTGATTAGAAATCCAGGCCTTGCTGGTCTTTCTTACTACACCAAAGATCAGAATGTCAGTTCCAAATGTGTGAAGAAAAAAAAGAGAGAGAGAGAAAAATGAGATAAAGACAAACAATAGCCAAAGCAAGTCTGAGTAATAACAACCAAGCTAGAGAATTAAAACACCTGATTTAAATTATACTACAGAGCTGTAGTCACAAAAACAGTGTGGTATTGGTACAAAACAGAAACATTGACCAACGGGATGGGAAAGAAGATAAGAAACAAATCCTCACACTTAGAATCAGTTGGTTTTTGACGAAGGAGCCAAAAACATACACTCGAGAAAAGACAGCCTTTTCAATGAATGGTGCTGGAAAATCTGAATATAAATATGTTGAAGGATGAAATTAGGTCCTGATCTCTCACCTTGAGCAAAAGTGAACTTGACATAGACCTAGAAATTAGGCCAGACACTTTGCTAGAAGAAATTACTAGAAAAATTACTAGAAGAAAACATAGAGTCAACTCCAACATAGTAGAGACTTCCCCAGTAAGACTCCCAAAAACCCAGGAAATAAAGCAGAGACACAATAAAGGGGATGACATCAAATTAAAAGCTCTGCAACAGGAAAACATTACGTTAAGTGAGATTAGTCAGTCACAAAAAGTAAAAATTGGTATGCTCTCCCTAATATGTGGAAGTGAGGGAGAAAATGGGGCATAAGAGGGTCTCCAGATGAAGAAGGAGAAACCTCAGATGAGCAAAGAAGTTGACTTAACTGAAGGTGATGGTGGGGGGGGGGACACCCTAATGCACATGATGTACTTTCACAAACACATCAAAGTCAATCACTAAACTGAACCTGAGAAGGAGGGAGGGCAAGGGAGTGGGGTGGGAATTGGGGAAGGGTTGAATGAGAAATGTGTGCATGTATCCCCTGACCAGCTTGTACCTAACAAAGATGTATGATTACAATGCACCAATTAAAATAAATAAATAAATAAATAAAAATAAAATCTTCTGCACAGCAAAAGAAACACTCAAGAATCTGGAAAGCCTTCAGAATGGGAGAAAAAATCTCTGCCAGCTATTCCTCTGGTAAAGGACTAATAGCTAGAATATGTAAAAACTCAAAAAACACTATAAAACCAAATAGCCCAATAAAAAATGGACAATTGAACTTAATAGACACTTCTCGAAAGAAGAAATATAAGAAGAAATAAAACAAATATATGAAAAAATGTTTAACATCATTAGCAATCAGGAAGATTCAAATCAAAACTACCCTGAGACTCCATCTAACTCCAGTTAGAAGGGCAATCATTAAGAACATAAACTATAATAACCTGGGCATGGTGGTGCAAAGTCTTTAAGAAATTTCCCTGTCTGCTTTCTTGTAATCATATTATTCTTAAATTTTATTCTTGATCACAGAAAAGGCATTTTCTTAGATTTGGCCTCATTATTTACACAAGTGCAACTTGATTGTTAATTAACCATGTAGGACCCCTTGAGTTTAATTTGTAAATTGAGCACCATATCAACCAATCATTTCAAAACACAGAAAATGAACTGAAAAAAAAATACATTTCCTGCTTTTCCTCTATGAACTATACATCAGGGTCACAAAACAACGGAGGAGGGAAAGTCTTTATATGTGTATTCTCACTAAGAAAGAAAGAAAATGCTAGTCATGCTAGCACTATGTTGAAATCCCTAATAAATCAGAGAATCTAATCAGTCATCAAAAATGACTGTTGGAGCTGGGTGGTGGTGGTGCAGGACCATAATCCTGATACTTAGGAGTTTAAGACAGGAGGATCATAGGTTCACAGCCAGCCTCAGCAACTTAGAAAGACTATTCCAAAATAAAATACAAAATAGGGCTGGGTGTGCAGCTCAGAGGTAGAATGTCCCTGGGTTCAATCCCCAGTACCAAAAAGAAAAAAAAAAAAATGCTACTGGGACATCTGACATTTGCCTGGTGTACACACAAATGACCCCGGGTTCAATCCCCAGCACCAAATTAAAAAGGGAAAAGAAGCTATTGACATAGAAAGACAATATTTGCCCTTTATTACTATGAATTTGGTCAAACCTTGATCTAAGGACCAATTTAACCAAGAAATACAGAAACTGGAGAAACTCTAAGTGACAAGAGACTACAATGAGAAAGTTTCAGCTGTAGAAAACCGTACAAGACAAACAGCCTGGCTTTTAGTCCGGCTTTTTCAATAAATTTAAAGGGAAATAATGACGACGGAACGGGAAACGCGTAGGTTAATAGCTGGCTAAGAGCAAGAGTCACGCCTCACCAGTTGGGCTCTGTGGACCCCTCCTGCTCCCTGGGAGACCTGATCCAAAGTGTGTAAAATGCAGAGACAACTCGGAAAATGGGAACTCTTGAGTATTTGATGGTACCGATGAATTTTTATTTATTAGAGACACGATAACAGGATTTTGGTTATGTTTTCAAAAAGCGTGTTCATCCTTTAGGACTGTACACTGTAATATGTTCAGGTGAATTTATATGATGTCTGCTATTTGCTGCAAAATCTTCTGCAGGGGAGGGGCGATCAAAGGAACACAGCTGACCACCAGTCGATTAATTATTGAGGCTGAGTGATGAGGGCTTAGGGCTTTATTACACTCATTTCTCTGGTTTCATACATGGATAAATTTTTCCCTAATTAAAAAAAAAGAAATTTATATTCCTTCTAATAAATGTATCTCTTTCCTTCCATTTCCTTTCATAATTATAACCTTTTCTTTTTTGAGGGTAGAGAATGCCTAGTTGTACTTTCAAGTTTAGCTTCTAAAATATTTCTACGAGGTTTCAAGTAACATCGTCACGACAGCTTGCAATGGCTTTTCACAGACTCGCTTGTTCTATGTGAGATCATAATGGATTTGCAATGTTGAGAAATAACCAGACTTTAAAGGATGCAGATGTTATTCGCGTAATTATTTGATCAATCCCGTGCGTGTTTAAAGCCACGAGTCATTTTTTCCTTTGAGTTGCTCCAAGTGAATAATCAATTTTTTGGGTCTGGTGTGTTTCCAGATAACCTTCTTCATGCTGCTTTCCGCTGTGTGTGTGATGCTGAATTTGGCTGGCTCCATCCTCTCCTGTCAGAATGCACAGCTCGTCAGCTCCCTGGAAGGCTGCCAGTTGGTGAGTGATGACCGCAAGGCTTCTCAGAGAGGCCACGGGCTTCGGGTGCGCAGGAGAGCTATTCAAAAAGGAAGTGGATTGAATTCTTGGGTTTCATAGAACCTGTCAGTTCATTCATCTGGGTTCAAGTTGTTCAAGGAGCTTCAATGAAGTGGATTCACGTCTATTAATTCCCCCAGTTAAGTCTTGTTCTGTGGGGCGTGGTGGCACACACCTGTCATCCCAGTACTTGGGAGGCTGAGGCAGGAGGATTGCGGGTTCAAGGCCAGTCTCAGCAACTTAGTGCGACCCTGTTTCAAAATTTAAAAAATTGAAAAAAATAGGGCTGGGGACGTAACTCGGAGGTAGAATGTCCCTGGGTTCAAACTCCAGCACCAAAAACAAACAACAAAAACAAAAAAACCAAAAGCACTTACTCTACTTGTGAATAAGTTACTAGTAATAATTTTGTGTGTGTGTGTGTGTGTGTGTGTGTCTGTGTGTGTGTGTGGTACTAAGGATTGAACCTAGGACTTCATACATTCCAGGCAAGTGCTGTACCACAGAACTACACTCCCATCCCTAATAGTGTGGGGGTTTTTTTGTTTTGTTTTGTTTTGTTTTTATGGTACTGAGGATGAAACCTAGGAACATTCTACCTCTGAGCTACATTCCCAGCCCTAATTTTTATTCTTTATCTTGAAACAGGGTCTCACTAAGTTGCTGAGAGCCTCACTAAGTAGCTGAGGCTGGCGAGAACCTGGATCCTCCGGTCTCAGCCTCCCAAGTACTGGGATTACAAGCGTGCGCCACCACGCCTGGCTCCCTAATAGTGTGTTTTTAAGGACCACATTCTAGTGCTGTTTTACAATAAATGTCTTTAATAACAATTATATTTTAGCATTGGTGGCATTGATCTTTATTTTATTAAAATTTTAAAAATCAGCCTTGCTAGTCAATGTTTTGTTTTGTTTGGGTACTGAGGGTTGGACCCAGGGGAATTTTACTCTGAGCTACACCCAACCCCCAAGCTCTTTTTAAAAAATTATCTTGAAACAGCATCTTGCTAAACTGTTGAGAGTCTCACTAAATTGCTGAGGCTAGCCTCGAACCTGCAGTCTTCTTGTCTCAGCCTCCCAAGTACTGGGATTATAGGTGTGCACCACTGCACCTCGCTTGCTAGTCAATTTTAAGTGGTGGCTCACAATGAGCGCATCAAAGCAAGATAGCTCTCATTTTTCAATGAGCGAGACTTCCTTTTTCAATACAGGAAACTCTAGACAGTGTGCTCTGTGCCTTGCAGAGGATCAACCAATAGCTTGCTAGATCAAACTATCACTTCAAGATCAGGGCTAAGAATGTAGCTTCATGGTAGAATACATGTCGAAGTATGCATAAGGCCCTAGATTTGCTCGCTAGACCAAAAACAAACAACCCCAAACAAAAGAGAACCATGATAACTTAGGTCATGGTGCTGTAAAACAGGCATTCATGGACAGGCATTGAAGTGTGTGTGGTCGTGCTGAAGTACGGATCTGCTTAGACTTCTGATAGACCCGCAGCTCCAGCATCCAGGAGTACTGGCATTTGCCTCTTTGTTCTGGGGACCACACCGGGCTCCCCTTGATCCATCTCCCTCTGCAGCTGCCCTATCCCCTTGCTCTGCCTGTCGATTTTCATTCCAAGTCAGTAGAGGATTACAGAAGCTTGGCTGCAGCAGGGCCCTGTCTCCTGCCCTTGTCTCCACTTGGCTGGAAGTTGTTGGGAAGCCTACTGCCTCTACATTCTTGTCTGCAAAGCCC
The DNA here is from genome assembly GCA_004027655.1 of Graphiurus murinus. Classification (NCBI taxonomy): domain Eukaryota; kingdom Metazoa; phylum Chordata; class Mammalia; order Rodentia; family Gliridae; genus Graphiurus; species Graphiurus murinus. The sequence continues at coordinate 49,576 of PVLC010006309.1, read as the reverse complement.
TGTAGGACAAGTGTAAACTGGCATGTTCTCAATGCCGGAGTACCTACTAAGTTCTCAACCTACTAAGTCTTGTTCTTTCTGCTGACTGTGGACTAGAGAGCATTGGTCAGATTTCATCCCAGCATGACATGCAGCAAAGTTTCCCCTGGGTGAATCACAGGTTACTAAGAATGTCTATAACCTAATCTCCATCTCTATCAGAAAGGTGACTTGCCATAACTTGGTTTCTATAACTTGGTCACCCCCTTTATTTCCAAATACTAAGTGCCATGAATATGGTAAAATTTGGTGACCAACAAGAGACTGCCCCCCTTCTTTTTCGGTGGCCCTTATTTTCCAATGCAGAGCTCTGTTTGTAGGAGGCAGAGTAATTGGGTGTATGTGAAGCCGCACAGCCCAGGTCAAAAAGAAAGCCCAGGGTATCTTGCCAGTCTTGAAGGGCTGACCCTTCCTGGTCTTAATCTCAGACCCCATTTCCCTACCTCGCAGGCTGCATAAAAAGATCAGCAAGGTAGACCTGCTTTCCTCTATTCTCTCTGCCTTCAATACCTCCACAAGTAAGTAAAAAGTATGTCAGGTACCTGTCGCTGGACAGCCACCTTGCACCCTCACGGGGCTCTCTGGTTAGATGGTCCTGTGGAATCATCAACATTTGTCTTGCTTGGTCCTTGGCATGTCTCTGTCCTGGCTCAAACAAGGCCAGCAAACGCAGAGCTTCAGATCACTATCCTAACCTGCTTAGGGGCACGCATAGCAGAAGGAGTCCTGGGTTTGGAGTCAGTAATGCAGTATTGAAGTCAGAGTTTCATGACCTACTATTATGGAACTTTGCACAAGCCCCCTTCTCTCTCAGCTGCCCCCCTTTCCTGTCACATGTTGCTGTTACCTGCCCTACGTTCTTCATAGGGTATTATAGGTTGATAGATAAAACCTACAAAACGTAATACATAAAAGTATGCTTCTTCTGTTATGAAATTATATGAAAAATCAAAACACAAAACATGCTCATAAACCTTTCATCCCGTCTTTTCTGTGCATGTGTATATGTGTCTGCAGGTATGTGCATGTGTGTGTGTGTGTGTATAAAACATAACATATGTAATATACACTTGAATGTGCTATAGTCTTTTTGCTGCTTCTTGATTTTTTAATTGAAAATGAATGATTACTCTATGTCTAAATATTTTTCTAAACTTCACATGCAGTGGCAGCACTGTATGTATGAATAGAGCATTATTTATTTAAAACCTCTGCTTTTCACAGTTATCTGCATACAAATTATTTTTGCAACGCCTTAAACTAGACTTGCTTGATCACAACGAAACTATATCTTAGGAGCAGTGGATTCATACCAACATTCTGCCTGCTGGGAAAGTTCAAAAGGTTACATTCCCAGTGTGTAAGAATGCCGTCCTACCTGTACCCTTGGTAGCACTAAAAGTTGTTGCTTCTTTTAAAATTCATGCTCATTTGAAAGGTATAAAATGAGCTGGGTGTGGTGGCACACGCTTGTAATCCCAGCATTCGGGAGGCTGAGACCGGAGGATCCGGGTTCGCGGCCAGCCTCAGCTACCTAGTGAGGCACTCCGCAACTTAGTGAGACTCGGTTTCAAAATAAAGAATAAAAAATAGGGCTGGGGGTGTAGCTCGGAAGTAGAATGCCCCTGAGTTCAATCCCCAGTACTGCAAAAAAACAACAACAAAAAGAAAGGTACAAAATGATATCAGCATGGGGTTTTTCCCAGGTATTCTTTTTATCTTTGACTGACGCATTGTAATTATATGTAATGGTGAGGCTCACACATGCACACAGCGCCTGCTGGGCTCCCCTCCAGATCCCACCCTGCTCCCAACCCTACGCGGTGATGAGATTAGTGGTGACACCTTCCTCTGTGAACGTAACATTCTTTGAACTGTTTTCTTTCTCCAGCCCCATCTTCCCTGCTCCCTTCCATTATTCTACTGGTTTCTCCTGATTTATCTGAAGTTTACCTTTTTGTTCCTATTTTCTCTCTAGCTTCCTCATAGGAGAGAAAACATATGATCCCAGACTCTCTGATTTCACTTAGCATAATATTCTCTAGTTGCATTCATTTTCCTGCAGATGACATCATTTTGTTCTTCCTTGTAGCTGGGTAAAATTCCACTATGTGTATACGCCGCATTTCCTTTATCTGTTCATCTGCTGACAGACGTCTGGGAGGCTTCCATAACTTGGCTATTGTGAATTGGGCTGCTTTAAATGCGGATATGCATGTATCACTATACTATTCTGATTTTGATTCTTTTGGGAAGATATGGAGGTATAACTAGATGCTGTGGTGGTTCCATTCCTTGTGTTTTGAGGAACTGCGTACTAATCTCCAAAGTGGTTGTACTAATTTACACATCCACCAAGAGTGTCTCAGAGTGCCTGCTTCCCCACATCCTCACCACCGTTGACTATTGTTTGTATTCTTGATGATTGCCATTCCAGCTGGAGATAGAGGGAATCTCGGTGGAGTTTTGATTTGCATTTCCCTGATTGCTAATCACTGTTTTAGTTAAATTTCTTTGAATATTAGTAAGATTGAACCTTTGTAGTCAATTGTAATTGCATACACATATGTTTATTTATAAATATATGTAATTGTAATTGATGCTGGCCTTGAACTTGCAACCTTCCTGCCTCAGCCTCTAAAGTAGCTGGAATTACATACACAGGCCACCCTGTAAAAGTAAATCTTTGTGGGGTTTTTGTTGTTGTTGTTTTGTTTGTACGTTTTTGTTTCATTTTGTTTTGCTTGGTACTGAAGATTGAACCCAGGGACATTCTACCTCTGAACTACACCCCAGCCCTTCTTTTATTTTTTATTTTTGAATAGAATCCCACTAATTTGCTGAGGGTCTCAATAAATTGCTGAGGCTGACCTCAAACCTACAATCCTCCTGTCTGAGCCTCTGAAGTTCTGAGATTACAGGTGTGCACCACTGCACCCAGCTAAAAGTAAATCTTTTATTCCAGACTCCTCAGACCCCTTCCCTTCCAGAGGTAGCCACGGCTAACCGTGTTTTCAAGGACCCTCCCAGTCATTGTCTATGCATATTTCTGCATAGATACCATCTTCACGCACAGGAGGGTCTGCTCTGCACACATTGCTTTGGTCTGTCAGCCTTGTAGATTGGTGACATTCCCACGCTCCTGCTTAGAGATGTCTTTGGCTGTTAAATGGAAAGTAGAGAAAAATTCCACTGGACGGATGTGTGATAACTTAGTTAACCACCCCTTAACGAAAGGCAGGTTAGAGCTACTTGTAGTCTTTTGTGCAAATGGACATGGTAGGAATAGTAACCTTTGTGCTCCGCCATTTATCAGCAAATGCGAGTGGACTTGCAGCTGCTGGGAAACTGGCGTAGTTACTGCAGGTCCAGAGCTGACACAATAGGGAGGTGCAAACAGATCTGTAGGAGAAATAGGAGCGGCATTACAGTCAGCGTGCTGCATTTATAAATGCAGGCACGTTACATTCATCAAGTCCTTCCTACGTCGTCCTCCAGAAGTGAGGCCTCATTTTTCACTGGTGCCAGCTGTATGTGGCTGTGCCTGATCACCAATCTGACAAAAATTATAAGATTTTGCCTGAGGTGGTAGCACCTACCTATAATCCCAGGACTTGGAATCTGAGACAGGAGGATCACAGCCTCAGCAACCTAGCGAAGCCTCCAGCAATTTAACAAGACCTGGTTCAAAATAAAAATAAAATAGGAGCCGGGCATGGTGGTGCACCCTTGTAATCCCAGCATTTGGGAGGCTGAGACCGGAGGATCCAGGTTCTTGGCCAGCCTCAGCTATCTAGTGAGGCACTCCACAACTTAGTGAGACCCTGTTCCAAAACAAAAAAATAGGGCTGGGAGTATAGCTCTGAGGTAGAATGCCCCTGAGTTCAATCCCCAGTACCAAAAAATAAAAAATAAAATAAAATAGGACTGGGGGTTAAACGTGGAGGTAGAATGCTCCTGGGTTCAATCCCCAGCAAAACACACACACATACACACACACACACACACACACACACACACACACACACACACGTAAAATCTTATTATATAATTTTCATTTCTGTAATGAAAAGTGATGTTGAACATATTTTCCTTTGTTTGCCTTCCTTAAATGTATCTGTTATTTGCCAGTGAATGTATGTTGTCTATTTTTCTGTTGTGCTGTTTTGTATAACTGATACATAAGTGTGCTTCCTGTTTATCATAGGAAGCTGGCCATTGTGGAATGTGTTGCAGATACATATTTTTTTACAGTTTGTTATTCCCCTTTTGGCTTTTTTAATGGTTTTCTTTCTGCAGGGAAATTTTATGTAGTATTCAAATTGGTTTTATTCATTCACACGTTTTTTTACCCTTGTAGTTTCTGGGTTATATGGTTTTCCTAGAAAAGCTTTTCCTACTTTAAGATTATAAATAATTTTCCTTCTTTCTCCCTAGTATTTTAGGGTTTTATTTTTAATATTGCTAAATTTCATGGCTCTGGGATTTATTTTGTTACAAATATCATTATACTTTATAATGGGGTAAAAATTGCACAAGTAGACCTCCTATATTTTTAAGATTAGTAGTAGGTACTTGAAATATTTTGTTGCTCTGGCAGGTACAGTACTCAAATCATTGTTTTAGGGTAAAAGAGGACACTAGTGGTATATAAGACAGTATTTTTTTTTTATTCCTCCCATATATATTCTCTACCTGCAGTTGAATCTTCGATCACACAGTTTATCAGAATAAATAATTTAAACCTTATCTCTCACCTTCCGTTGTCTCTACATCGCATTTGGTTCTGTCTAGTTAGTTGCTTTGGCTAAAATTGTTAAAATAACATTAGGCAATGGTGCTTCATTAGCAATTTCTTGTTCTGAGCTCCGTAAGAAGCTCTTAGTGACCCCGGCCACACTACGCATGAGGCTGACTCATGGTTTCCGTTATTAGTCCATCTAACCATGAGTGGCATGGGACAGAGGCCAGGAGACGCAGCAGGACGGCCTCCCCCATCGCCTGGAGGCTCAGGGGCTTCATCTGTACTTGCACTGGGTCCAGCGTACATTGCTCTCACAGGGGAGATTCACCCAGGAACCACAGCTTCGGTTTCCCAATAACACTTTTCATCACCCTTTTGTGTTCATGGAAGCCTGGGGAGGGGAGGGTCCGCATGCCAGCACCCAGCTTCCGTAACCCAGCCGCTCTCTGCAAAGCAAACCAGGTGGTCTGGGCATTCCACAGTGTCTTCCCAGCTCTGTGTCCCAGAGAAGGAAGCAGTGATTGGAGAACACAGGACTTCAGCCCCCTTGTCCAGGTAGACGTGCACCAGCCCCGCCCCACGTCACCCTTTACTCTCATGGAGGACAAATTGGCTAGGACTAGTGTTTTATGATACCCTTGTTCTACTACTGACTTTCACACACTTGCTCCTGACTTAGCACAGGGTTTGTGCCCAGCTTCTGAGAGATGCCCTCTGTAACTAAAGGCGTGTCCTTCTGCCCTCGCTCTCTGAGATTTCGTTTTCTAATCAAGATGCATTTATTTTATCGTCATCTTTCCAACATCCCATCTGTGGAGACAATCGTATGACTTTCCCGCATTGACTTATTAATGTAGTGATGTGCATTAATGCATTAGTAGATTAACGCACCCGATGGCCTTTGCGTTCCAGAAAGAGGCCCTCTTTGGTCCTGGGGCTTTTAAGATTCGCAATCTGTGCTGCATTCACTGTGCTAATGTTTTATTTAAGAGTTTTGCCTCTCGATTCATAAATGAGATTGACCTACAGCTTACCTTTAGGTGCTGCCCTTGTCGGATTTTCATATCAGCATCGTGCTTACTTTTCAGAATGAAATGGGATGTATTTGGTTGGACCTCTGCTCATGCAGTTTTAATATCTCAGGAATGATCTGGGGTTTTCACATTTGGGGGAGGTGATTGGACTGTGTTTCAGCATTTTTCCCCCCAATGGCCATTATGTGATCTGTGATTTCTTTATTTTCTTGAGTAGTTTTTGTTAATACCCATCTTTCTAACATTGTCTATTTCACCTGGATATTCTAGTTTATTATTATAAAGCTATAGATAATGCTTTTTTATAATTTAAAAATAAACTTTCTAGCAAATCTTTAGAGATGCAAAGTAGGTTAATGGTTGCCTAGGGCTGAGGGTCTTAGGAAGAAATGGGAAATTTGGGGAAAAGATATGGAGTTTCGTTTCTGGGGTGATTAAAATGTCCTGACATTGATTGTGGTTGTATGACTCTGTGAATACACCAGCATGCCATGTGCTTTAAATCAGTGCATTCTATGGTGTATAAAGTGTATCTCAATAAACTGATGCCATTTTAAAGGCTTTTAATTAATTATTTGTTTATAAAGTTAAATTTTGTTTTCTGCCCATTGAGTTGAAGTGTTTCTTTTCTTAAAGTGTTTCACCCCCCAGAGAAACAGATATTGGTTTTATTTAATAAAATACTTTTTTAAAGTATTTTTCATTGATTAGCTTTTATCAGTCCCTTCAATCTTTTTTTTTCTCTTCTCCTCTCTTCTCTCCCTCCCTCTCTTTCTCTCTCCCTCCCTCTCTTTCTCTCTCTCTCCCTCTCTTCCTCTCTCTCTCTCTCCATCTCTCTCCTCCCTCCTCTCTCCTCTCTCCTGTACTGGGAACTGAAGGCATTCTGTCTTGAGGCTGGCTTCACACCTGTGATCCTCCTGTCTCAGCCTCCCAAGTACTGAGATTACAGATGTGCACCACCACACCTGGCCAGTCCTTCCTATTTTCTGAGGGCACATTTCTTTCATTGTCTACCTTTCACAGATGAGCAACAGGAGCAATACTGTCTAGGTTTTCCTGTGGACGCTACTAATGTACAGTGCTCCTGCTAAGTCACTTCTAAGTAGTTTGTAGATTCCAGCTTTACTTTTCTTTTTAACCTAAACATTATTTAAATCGAATTTTTAAAAATATCAAAACAGCTGGGCATGATAACACACACCTGTAATCCCAGTGGTTGGAAGACTGAGACAGGAGGATTGCAGTAAGACCCTGGTTCAAAATAAAACTAATTAAAACGGGCTATGTGTGTAGCTCAGAGGTAGAATGCCCCGGGCTCAACTCCCAGTACCAAAAAAAAATAAAAAATAAAAATAAATAAATAAATAATAAAAAATGATGTTCTTGACTTTTTATGTGGTGAGACATTTTGTTCTTTGCTCTCCCATTACTGTTAATTTCTATGGTCATTCATGACAGTATGTGGCTTCTAATTTCTACTTTTGGCAACCCAGTAAACATTTCTGTAACTTTGTACAGGAATAGTTTTTGGATGTGTTTGGTGGACTTTTGTTGGAAACAAAAACAGAACATATCTCCTTCACCGGCCGGGTTCAGAACCCATTCACATATTTGCATGCCTGTGTGGGTGTCCACGGAGAGAACTTCACGTATAAATTCAGTCACCCTTCCCAGGATCCAGCCCCTCCTGCCTCTCCCATAACTGAAGGAGGCTGCTGCCAGTGCTGCACCGTAATTCTTCCCCCTGCTCCTGCCACTGCTGCTGCACCTCAGTTCCTCCTGCTGGGGCCATATATAGGTGGCTCCTCTGGCCCTCTGACTCCAGGTTCAGAGGCTCAGCCTCCGAATGAAGGTCCTCGGGAGAGCCTTCCCTGCCACCCTCTCTGCTGAGAAGCTCTCCCTGCCACCCTCTCTGCTGAGAAGCTCTCCTCTCCCCCTACCTCTACTGTTCCGTCTCTGGCTCTCTGCCTCGTTCCCTCCTGGCATTGCCAATTCCCCAGGGCTCCCTCCAGCCAAAGCCACCCAGAGAGAGGAGGGCACATCCGTGAGGCACCCAGCCCTGTGCGTCCCGACTATTGCTTTCCTAAGAGCCCCTCGGGAAGTTAAAAAATCATTTGGGGATTTTAAATAAGCATGCTGTCTCAGTTAAATCAACTATAAGGAAAAGCATTAATGTTCAAATGCTCTTTCGTGTGTGTGTGTGTGTGTGTGTATGTGTGTGTGTGTGTGTGTGTGTGTGTGTGTTTTATTAGGGATAAAAACTCAGGGGCATTCTACCTCTGAGCTACACCCCCATCCCTTCTTATATTTTATTTGGAAACAGGGTCTTGCTAAATTGCCGAGGCTGGCCTCTAACCTGTGATCCTCCTGTCTCAGCCTCCCAAGTACTGGGATCGCAAGTGTGCGCCATCACACCCAGCTCAAATGCTCTTTCAAACGCCTCGCCTCATCAAGTACTATTTAACTGGGGGCTTTGCATACTTTAAAATAGCATCAAAATCGTTTAAATAAACCCTTCTGTTTAATGGCCCAGTTCTTTCTGTTCATTGTGCAGACATTTTAGGGGATTACTGTCATGCTTTTCGTACTGTTTGGAAATGAAAGTGTGGAAGAGAATGCTTTCCAAATGCAATTTGATGTAATATAGAGCATTTATATGTGGATAAGTAGTCTGTCTTCAATGAAAAGACACTGGCTTCTCCTCTTTTAAAAGATGTGAAACAAAATATAGATTCTCATTATAAAAGATGCAAGCAATACATAAATTGGAATAAATCTGAGTCTCCCGAGTTTGCCTCCCACTCCCTATCACACAGGTAATCTATCCAGCCATTAGTTTATCAAGATTTCTCCAGGTCTTTGTGTGCATACTGCATGTTTGCTTGTTTATTTATTCATTTATTTATAATTTATTTTTGGTAGTACGAGGGATTGAATTCAGGAACATTCTATCTCCAAGCTACACCCCCCATTCCTATGGGAGTGTGTGTGTGTGTGTGTGTGTGTGTGTGTGTAGTTCGTTTGTTTTGTTTTTTGAAACAGAGTTTCACTAGATTGCCAAGAGTCTCACTATGTTGCTGAGGCTGACCTTGAAATTGTGATCCCTCTGTCTCAGTCTCCCAAGTATTGGGATACTGGGATTACAGGCATGTGTGCCATTACACCTGGCTAGATATGTGTGTGTGTGTGTGTGTGTGTGTGTGTGTGTGTGTGTGTGTGTGTGTACACATACCCAAATATGTCATTTTATTTTATTTTTTATTTTTTTGTGGTACTGGGGATTGTACTCAGGGGCATTCTACCTCCAAGCTATACCCCCAGCCCTATTTTTTATTCTTTTATTTTGAAACAGGGTCTCACTAAGTTGCAGAGGGCCTCACTAGGTAGCTGAGGCTGGCCGCAAACCCGGATCCTCCGGTCTCAGCCTCCCAAATGCTGGGATTACAAGCGTGCACCACCACGCCTGACTGTCATTTTATTTTTAAACATAACTTGTGCTACCTACATGTCTATTTTTCCTACTGGAGGATGTATTTTAGATATGCCATATAAGTAGGGTGTCTCTGTTCTTTCAAAGAGAGCAGGGTAACCTTAGCGTAGTAAGCTCTGGTCACCTGTACCGAGAGCTGTTAGGGGATTCTGCTTGTGTTGCTGTCATAGGCACAAGCTCAGAACACATTTGTATCCTTGTTTCTAGTAAATTTTGATGTAGTCAGGTATAATTTTTTAAATAAAGAAACAAAAGCTGGTCTTCATGTCATATGGAGTTGTCAGGTGTGCAGCACGGTGGGGTAGGCTGTAGACAGGCCAAAGAAAGTGCCCAGAGACGGCCTGGGAGCCGCTGTTTCCTGGAGGGTGCTCACAGGAGACCAGTGGCTGCCCCAGGAAGAGTCCAGTGCTGACAGCTGACAGCACTTCTGTCCCTAATGGCGCTTGGCAAGCGATGCTTCCTCCTCAGGGCATCCTGTCCAGTGGTGGCCAGCTGGACCGGTGACATGTATCCTGTTCACAGCGGCCTCAGTTCTGCGCCTGTCACCACTCAGAGAGGGGTTTTACATGTCAGGCTGCAGAAGCAGTGACGTCATCCGCATCAGATTGTCAGCTTGCTTGTCTGACCAGCATCCCAAGGAGCAGCGTCCTGCTGCACATGCAAGAAATCAGCTTCCTACCGAGACCCTGACCTGCCCCGGTTCCCAGTGTGCATGAGGGAAAGCCAGCGGCCTTCAGGAGAACCCATATCTAGATTTCCTGGCCGAGGCTTGGTCTCTTTGTCCTCTTACCTTGGCCAGGTTTCAGGAAACAGAAAGGGAGCATTCAAGGACATGGTGTTTTACTGTTCCCTTTTTCTTTAGGGATGATGCTGGAATGAATTAAAATATTTGTCCTATTGGTTTATCACATGCACTAGAAGTGTAGGTGAACATTCTATGAAAAGCATATTACACATGCAGATATGAGGTTGAAATGTACTCTTTAATATTTTTATACCAAACTAATACTCTGTGCTGCCCGAGGAGACAGAGTAAGGTGAGCGCTGCGCCCTTTATTGAGCTCTTGGTGGCGACGGGGCCTTGCTCAGCATCCCACCTAAGTGTGCTCACTCCTGGAAACGAGGAATAGGAGACAATAATTAAGTGTGTGTGTGTGTGCGCACATGCGCGTACATGTATGTAACCCCCAGCCCTATTTTGTTTTTGTTTCCTATTTTGCTTTATTGTTAAAATTTGAAACAGGGGTCTTGCTAAGTTGCTGAGAGCATTACTAAATTGCTGAGGCTGGCTCCAAAGCTGTAATCCTCCTGTCTTAGCCTCCCAAGCACTGGGGGTATTACAGGTGTGCACCACCGCGCCGGGCTGACAGTGACTATTTTATCTCTGTTTTACAGGGGCCTTGGGGGTTACGTAGTTGTTCCAGAGTCACGCAGCTGGCAGGCACGAGCATCAGATACCAAGCTGTGGTCTTAACCACTGCCAAACCATGGCGCTCCTGTCTTATAGAGCTCTTGAACTTTAGAATCACGCTAAAACTTTTAAAGGAATACTAAAAAATAATAAATACTGGCAAGGATGTGGGGAGATAGGAACTCTTTTGGCGGGAGTGTAAATTAGTACAAGCACTATGGAGATAAGTATGTGAGTTCCTCAAAAAATGAGGAATGGAACCACTGTGTGATCAGCTGTGCCACTCCTCAATCTTTCCAAAAGAATTAAGGTCAGGTTCCCACAGTGAATCATGCATATCCATATTCATAGCCGCACAATTCCCAATAGCCAAACCATGGAGCCAGTCTAGGTGTCTGTGAACAGATGAGTGGATAAAGAAAATGTAATATAGACACACAGTGGAATTTTACTCAGCTATAAAGAGCAAAATGATGTCATTTGTAGAAAACAAATGAACGTTATGCTGAGTGAGATCAGCCAGTCTTTGGAAGTCAGGGGTCCTGGGTTTTCCCTCATACGTGGAAGCCAGAGAGAAAAGAGGAAGCAAAGGGGACGACAGTCAAACGAGGAGAGAGAGCCGCAGAACAGTGGAAGAGAACTAGAGGAGGAAGCAGGCGCGGGGAAAAGGAGGATTAAGAAACAGTTCACATAATGCTGTGGCCATCGATGAAGGTATCACCGCCAATCTCACCTACATGTATGGGGAGAGGGAAGGGGGGAGCGCGGCGGGGGAGACGTGAGGGGAACACCAAGCCCCAGGTGCCTGAACCAGCGCATCTCTGGTACGATTACAGTGCACCAGTACAAGTGTATAGAAAGGAGGAGGAAGCATGGAAAGCGACGGACCGCAGAGACAATGAATGTTTCTTGTTTGTCTTGCTCAGGGTAAATCTTCAAACACATGGGCAAAATGCTCCTGTATAGAAAATAATTGTAAGGCACCTAAGCTAAAACTTGGAGATACATGGAAGCTGCACGCAGTTTTGTAAGAAACAGCAGCGCCTCCTTTCTAACCACAGGGAGCCTTGACATGGGGAAAGTATTTTTGCCTGTAAGTAACTAACCACAGGAGTGAGGCTGCGTTTGACCTTTGCCACCGCAGTGCTTTCTGATCCTGGGTTCACAGCTCTGTCACACTGCAGGGACAGCGGGATGGATCCTCATCAGCCGCCATGCCTGGACGCCCCCCTCTGCCAGCGCCTGTGACCTGCGCGCTAATTGGGCGCCTCTGTGGTCTCTGGCCAGGCTTTGTGGTGTGCACCTATGTCCCCCCAGAACAAAAGAGGGGTGGCCCCAGGCGGTCTGACACCCCGGCAGGTGTTTTGATGGGCACAGCTTGCTGCCTCTGTCTGTCTGCATTTCTGATTGATGAGCTTGAACTCAGCCTCTCCCTGGCGTGTGCCTCCCGAGCCAATTACGCGTGGTTTCTTGCAGGTGAAGTTCAGAACGCAGCCCCTCTTCCTAAAAGTAATTAGCAAAGGGCTTCTCCTGCAACCCAGGGAAACAGGTGATAAAAGGAAGCGAGCTTTTGATGGACGGGAAGAAGGCGTGATGTGCTTTGTTCTTAAGTCCACGCTCTCATATCCATGTTTACCTAGGAGATGCAGCGGGATTACGAGTTTGTGCAGAGACCGTTTCTTTCCTTGGCGTGACATAAATCTCTCTCTCTCTCTCTCTCTCTCTCTCTCTCTTTTTTTTTTTTTTTTCTTGCAGTCCTGGGGATCGAACTCAGAGGCATTCTACCTCCGAGCTATACCCCCAGCCCTATTTTTTATTCTTTATTTTGAAACCGAGTCTCACTAAGTTTCGGAGTGCCTCACTAGGTAGCTGAGGCTGGCCGCGAACCCAGATCCTCCTGTCTCAGCCTCCCGAATGCTGGAATTACAAGCGTGCGCCACCACACCTGGCTCATAAATCTCTCTTAAGGCAGGGTTGTGCTAGAGAAGGTTTGCCTTGGCTTGGGAGAGTGGCTTATTAAATTATCAGATGTTAAAATAATAAAAATTAAAGCTTAAAAGATATGTAAAATAATACAAATTAAAATTTAAATGATATGTAAAAGCCAGGCCTGGTGGCACACGCTTGTAATTCCAGTACTTGGGAGGTTGAAACAGGAGGATTGCAGGTTCAAAGCCAGGCTCTCAGCAACCTCGTGAGACTCTGTTTCTAAATAAGAAATAAAAAATAAACCTGGGGGTGTAGCTTGGAGGCAGAATGCCTCTGGGCTCAATCTCCAGTACCAAAAATAAAATTAACTAAATTAAATTAAGTAAAGTAAAATAAAATAAAAAAGATAGGTAAAAAGTCATTTAACTCATCCATTTAAATTGTATAATTCAATGTTATTTGTGTGTGTGTGTGTGTGTGTGTGTGTGTGAGATACTGGGGATTGAACCCAGGAGCGTCCTACTTTCCAGCTATACCCCTCACCCCTATTTTATTTATATATTTTTATTTAGAAACAGGGTCTTGCTAAATTGCTGAGAGCAATTTTCTGAGGCTGGCTTTGAGCCCACAATCCTCCTGTATCAGCCTCCCAAGTACTGGGATTACAGGCATGCACACCACACCGGGCTTCATTCACTGTTTTTTAGGATACTCACAGATAGGTGCAAATGTTACCGTGATCCACATCACCTCAACAAGAAACTCTGTGCCCATTGGCTACCACTTTCCTTTCCCCAGTCCTAAGCAACTATCTCGGACTCTCTCTGTAACTTCCCTTACTCTTGACTTCCATATGAATGGAATCATATCATATGTGATCTCTTGTGACTGGCCTCTTTCCTCAAACACAATGTGTTCAATGTTCATACATATTGTAGATGTGCCACTACTTCATTCTTTTCTCTGTCTGAATAATATTCCATGGTATCAATAGTTTCCTTTTTGTTTATCCATCCATCCACCCATCTATCCATCCATCCATCCATCCATCCATCCATCCGTGGACATTTAGGTTATTTCCACCTTTTGCCTGTTATGAATAGTGCTGCTATAAACATGGATGTAAGAGGTTTTCTGTGGGCATACACCTTCATTTGTCTTAGGTATATACCTAAGAATAGGATTGACAGGTCACGTGAGAACTCTGATCCTTTGAAGATCTTCCAGACTGCTTTCTTAAATGACCGCACCATTTTACATTTCCACCAGCCATTGTGAGATTTCCAGTTTCTCACCCACACTCGTTGTGTCTCTTTTTTTACCCTAGCCATCCTAGTGAGGGTAAAGTGGTATCTCCTGGTTTTGTTTGGGATTTTCCTGATTACTAATGATCCTGGACATCTTTTCATGTTCCCTTGAGATACCTTCCTGGGGGAAATGTCTTATTAGATCCTTCGCTCAATTAAATTGGTTTGTCTTTTGATGACTGAGTTGTAAGAGGTTTTGTTTTTGTTTTTTTCTTTAATGTGTACTTGAAATAAGTTCCTTATCAGATACACGATTTGCAAATATTTTAATCCCTTTATGTGGCTAGTCTTCATTTTGCTGATGGTCTCCTCTGATAATATATTTTCATTTTTATGAATTCTAATTCATGGAGATTCCCTTTTGCTCCTTCTCCTTTGGGTACCATATCTAAAAATTTGCTGAATTCAATGCCTTGAAGATTTACCTTTATGTTTACTGGTAAGATTTTTTTGTTTGTTTTGTTTCAGCTCTTACATTTTGGTCTTTGATCCATTATAAATAAAGTTTCATATATGCTGTATAGTAAAGGTTCAACTTCATTCTCTTGCATAAATCTATCCAATTTTCTCAGCAACATTGTGTGTGTGTGTGTGTGTGTGTGTGTGTGTGTGTGTGTGTGTTATTTGGGGTCGATCCCATGGGCATTCTACCTCTGAACTACATCCCATTCTACCTCTCAACTATATCCAACCCTATTTTTTATTTTTTATTTTGAAACAGGATCTCATTAGATTGTTGACAGTTTCACTCAATTGCTGAAGCTGGCTTCGAACCTGCAGTCCTCCTGAGTCACCCTCCCAAATACTGGGATTACAACTACAGCACCATTATTGAAGAGACCATTCTTTCCTCTTTGGGTGGTCTCAGCACTCTGTTGACAATCATTGACAGCAGATGTTTGAGTTTATTTCTGATCTCTTAATTCTGTTTCATCATTCTACGTGTCTGTCCTTGTGTTAGTTACATATTGACTTGATTCCTACTGCTTTTGAAAATCAAAGTAAATTCCAACTATGTTGAAATCAAAAGTATACGTCTGCCTATTTTGTTCTTTTTCAAGATTGTTTTGACTGTACACAGTTTCATTCCCATTTCAGAAACAGCTTGCCAATTTCTTTGGAGATGTTCTCACCTGTGGAAAAATTACCTAGACCATTATTGACACCGTTGGTAGTTGTTTTCCAGTTCTTGATTGTTTATGGATAATTTGAAGAAGCAGTGATGTAGTTAACTCAAAACAATAGGACAGTACCCAAACTTACCTTGAGTAGCAAAGCATTTTTTTCAATTATAACTGGGTAGGACTTCCAATGTTTTTGAAGGAATCCGTGATTCAAAAATAATTACTGAGGACCACAATAAATTAAATACATACATACATACATACATACATACATACATACATACATAGTTATGTAGGGATAGAAATAGAAATGAAATGTTTTGGTGAAAAAGGCTGGCTAAACCTGATTGTTAGGATGGAATTCAAAACTGCATTCAGATTTAGAGCAAAACAATACATGAGACTGTGAAGACGTAAATAAATTGCAAGGTGACCTGTTCAACTTCTGCTCCATGAAGACTTTTCATGGTAGATAACGGGTGATTAGAAAGGAGATTGGAACCCAGTAGACATAGAATTACAGGGCAAGAAGGACTCTTAGAAATTGTGGACAATCCTCTCACTGTAGAAATATACCAAGCAAATAATTTTTATAAACTGCATATCTCTTACTTTTATCCCCCAGTTCCTGGGTCTGAAAAATCTTTTATCAAGAAACCTGTGAAAATGTATACAAAGGCTTGTTTCATATGCAGTGCTACTCCACATTGAGTGTTTATAAAAATGCCACCTACAAATGCTTTCTTCTAGGATAGAAAGGTTTGAATTGTAAATATAATTTTTTTTAAATATCAATTGAAATTTTGTACTGAGATAAATGTAGATTCACCTGAAGCTGTTGCAATGATAGAGAGATCTGTATTGTGTGTTTTGTTCAGTTTCCCCCAATGGTAGCATCTTGCAAAACTACGGTGTAATAATATAATATCACAACCAGAATATTGACATCCGTGCAATCCACCTATCTTATTCAGATTTCCCCAGTTTTGCTTGTACCCATCTGCCTGTCTCTGTGTTGTGACTGCATACATATTAAGTCTGCTAAAGTTTTATTACCTGTACAGGTGTGCGTATCTACGAGAGTCAAGATACGGAAAAACACAAAGATCCCTCAGGTTGACCATTGACCCTTTTTTTCTTAACTATACCCTCCTTCCCTTTTCTCTTCCACCTACCCCCCCACTTTGATATTGGAGATTGAACCCAAGAACATTCTACTATCAAGCTACATCCCCAGCCCTTTTTAGTTTTTTATTTTGAATTAGGGTCATGCTAAGTTGTCTAGGGTCTCGCAAAGATGCTATGGCTGGCCTTGAATTGGCTATCCTCCTGTCTCAGCCTCCCAAGTACAGGGATTATAGGTGTGTGCTACTAGTTGGCCCTTCCACCCTATTCTTAACTCCTGGCAGCCACTCGTGTGTCCACTATTTCTAAAATTTATTCATTTCCAAGATGGTTTAGAAACCACCATTTAGAATTAACGTTTTTCATTTGGAGAACCATTTGGAATTAGCTTTCCAATTGTAATAATCGTTTAAAATTGTGATTATTTGGAATTAGCTTTTTTCACTCACCATAATTCCTGAGAGATTCACCCAAGTGGCAAGCTGCTAGCATGGACATTCCACTCCTATTGATTGTTGAGGAACTTTCCATGGTGTGGATATGTGTCCAGTTAACCTCTGCCTGTGGCGGACACCTGAGCTATAACTCTGTTATGTTTGCTATCATAAATAAAATTGCTACACCCCCAGCCCTTTTTTTACTATTTTTATTTTGAAATAGGAGCTCACGACGTTGCCAAGGGCCTCACTAAGTTGCTGAGGCTGGCCACGAATCTGTGATCCTCCTGTCTCAGCCTCCCAAGTACTAGGATTATAGGTGTGCACTACCACACCCAGCTTGGGCTTTGAATATTTTTAAAGTCATGGAGCATAAAATAGTTCATCATATTCTTTTTTAAGAGGTAGGTCTTGCTATGTTGCCAGGCTGGTCTTGAACTCCTACACTCAAGCAATTGTTTTACCTCAGCCTCTGAGCAGCTGGGACTCTTGGCACATGCTGTTACACCTGGCTCATTGCACTCTTTTATAAATAGTTTGCAGTATTTTTATACCTTTTAAATATTTTATATCCTTCTGTATGTGAGATTTTACCTCCTTTCTCATTGATAATTTGTTCATTCTGGCTTTTACTCTTGTAAGTTTATTAGACTTTTAAGTTGATAACTAAATCATATGTTATTCTGCTTATGAAGTTGAGTCTTTTTATTTTTTATTATGGTAAACTATACACAACAGAAAATTTGCTATTTTAACCATTTTTACATGTAAAATTCAATGCATTCA
Organism: Graphiurus murinus; assembly: GCA_004027655.1. Classification (NCBI taxonomy): domain Eukaryota; kingdom Metazoa; phylum Chordata; class Mammalia; order Rodentia; family Gliridae; genus Graphiurus; species Graphiurus murinus. The sequence goes on along the minus strand of PVLC010006309.1, from coordinate 32,150 downwards.
CATTGTACGTAATCAGAACCACTGCCCACGTCGAGAACTTTTTCATCCTTCCAAACAGAAACTCGATCCTCACTTAATAACAATCCTTCATCTTTCCCTTCTCCCCTCCCCTGATAACCACGATTCTACTTTCTGTCTCTAAGAATTTGCCCATTCTAGATAACTCACATGAGCTGAATTGTACCGTACATGCCTTTTTGTGTCTGTGTCCTGTCATTGGACATAATTTATCACATTTTCCCTTTTCATTTCGTTGATAAATTTGACCCATTAATCTTTCCTTGTGTTTGGCCTCAGTTGCATTGACTTATGTCATATGCGGCATGATTACAGTTTTCACTTTATGACTCAGAATTGCGGGCATGTGTTGTCATCCATAACTCACCCCCACTTGGCACGTGCACCCTGATATATGGAACGTAAATTTGACTCCTATCACTGCGTTAGTGCTTCAGTCTCTATCAGCTTAAAACAGTCTCTCCAAGATAAACTCTGTGTCTCTCCAGGAGGTATTTAGCCTGTCCACCATCTTCTCCCTCCATCTTCTCTTCCTCTCTGGTGACCCCTGGGTGTGGGGGAGCGGTTGTGCATTGTAGCCGTGGACACGGGGTGACCTGTGCTCTGGGCTCTGGTCTCTGGACCCTCTCTGCACTGACGATGCTTCTGGTCCTTCCCAGGAGACGGACCTGTGCACATGTCAGCTCCCGACATCCCTTACGGACCGTGGATGTAAGCATAAATTCAGCGGCTCAGATCAAACACAGTTCTCTGGATCCTCAGGCACACATTTCAGATTCCTGTAGTCACAAACCCCTCAGCCTCGCCTGTAGCCTGCTGTCAGCGCCACATAGTACCGGACCCCTCAGGAGGACCCCAGACCGAATCCTGGCCCTCCCCTCCCATCTGCCCCTTCCTGCAGGTTCAACACAATCCTCTCCTTTTGGAAAATCAGTTGTGGGGCTGCTTCCCCAGTTATTCTCCTTCTAGCTGGTCCTCCAAGCTGCTGTCCTCAAAACTCTACCTCCTCTCTGTCCTCAGCCCAAAGTCACCGCGGGAACTTGGGAAACATTTGCTTCCAGTCCAGGTATCTGAGAAACTGAATTCGAGTTTCGCGGTCCTGTTAGGTGTTATTTTTAAAGGGCCCTTACTGTTTTCATGAGCCGGTCATTGTATCTGTTGCCGCTGGGTCTGCCAGGACCACGGGTTGAGACGCTCCATGGCTTCCTCTCGTGACTGTCACCTTCTCTCCTGTTAGAATTTCTCCTTGGGGCTGGAAGCTACGTTGATCACCAGCCCTGCCTCTCAGAATGGAAAACATCTGGTCGCCAAGCCAACCCCAATTATGTAGCCACAGCCCTCCGAAGAGCCCCCACAGTAACCAGGGAAACCCTGATTTAGCTTCATGACAATGAATAAGAACTCATGAGAGGACAGAGCCTCCAGCTGGGGGGCCGTGTGGACGCGTCTGGTTTGAAGATGAAGGAAAACTTGGCTGAAATACACAGCCTCCCTCAAGGATTCCTTGGCCGTGGTCTCTGTCCTGGCTTCCCTTGTCGCTGAAAGATCTAGTTTTATTGTTCTAATCAGAGGTCAAGAATAGCTAGCCTTGGTTTCTTTTGGCTTCAAAAGTAATTTACCTTTTGACTTCCGTTTGAGTTTTGTTATAATGACTCAGAATGTTTCCCTTTTAGGAACATTGTCTGTTCTAATTCTTCCTCACGTGAATCTGCCTTATCACCGACACACAAATTTCATGGCAAAAACAGCACTTTACAAAGTTGATCTCAAACCCCAAAGTTTCCTTGTGGAGAAAATATTCCCAGCAAAATGAAAATCAGTGTGTCTGTGGGGCATGGGGGCATACTAGGGATGGAACCCAGGGACATTCTACCTCTGAGCTACACCCCCAGCCCTATTTTATTTTTTAGTTTGAAACAGTGTCTCACTACGCTGCTGAGGCTGACCTTGAACCTTCCATCTCCCTGTCTCAGCCTCCCAAGTACCACCATGCCTGGCTCAGTATAAAATAAGCTAATCACAAATCTATGTAATCCATGTAAAGACTTACGTGTGCACTGCGTGCATTTGTTCATTCACTGATTTATTGGATCAACACATTCTGACTGAAGGAGAGCCCCGTATCTGGCATGGTCCAGGTGCCGGGGACACATCAGTGACGAGACTGAGCAGTCCTGACTCGTCTTCCCCCTTGCGAGCAGCTCACATTCTCCAAGGAGACAGCCTTCAGCAATGAGAAGTGCTGCAGGGAAAGAAGCAAGGTGCTCCTGGGAACACGCGGCACATGATCTGATGCTCAAAAGGTGCAGGGACACAGCTCCACACGGGTCCCAAGGCTTCCCGATGAGTTTGAGGAACACAGAACGGGAGCCCTGCGGGCTGGGGAGAGGTGCAGGGGCGGAGGGGCTCAGCATTTGCAACCTTACCCTTGCTATTCCTGGTGGCTGGGGTCTTCCTGGCTCAGACCCTGTGGTACTTCCTCTGCTAGATTTTGTACCTGCCTGAGAGTGAGATTCAGTGTGCTGCCCTCTGGTGGAAAAATAATGTCATGCCCGGGGCATGACACTCTAGAGCTCTGGCCACCTGTTTAGAGGATGTTTTCTGTGGCCTCATGTACAGAACCAGGTACACTCTTAGGTGGGAGAGATTTATAGCCAGTCTCCCACAATTGCTCACTGAAATCTAACAAGACCTTGGAGGTTGACCATCTTTTGCTCCAACAATGTGGACCAGGCTGAATCCTCCAGCACTCCTTGGGAAAGGGAAACCCCCAAATGTCGCTATGAAGGTGGGACATTTGTCCCCCCCAGGAAGAGTGCATGCATTGATGCTCAGAGTTGATATAATTAAGTCATGAGGGTTGTGACCTCATCGATGTGTAAATCCATTGTAGTGGATTTACTGGGCTGTAACCTAGGCAGGTGGGTGGGGCTGGGGAGGGGGGTCCCTGGGGGTGTGGCCTTAGGGACCGTGGTTTCTGTCTTTGAATCCCCTTGCTTGCCATGTGAGAGCAGAGCTCTTGCTTCCTCCCTCTCTCTGCTTCCCACCGCCGTGCCCGAGCTTGCAGATGTGACCCGGCCTGACATGAATTGAACCCTGAATCTCCAAACACCTGTCAGCAGATCAGTCTTCCTTCCTCTTAGTTGTGCGGTCAGTTTTCTTGTACTAAAACCGTAAGAATATTGACTGAGACCGTCCCCGGCTGTAGGGAATTCTCCCCTGGACTGAAGTCCCCCAGGCTTCCAGGTATACAGCTGGGGCTGGGATGGGTAAGCTTCTGAATCTTCTTAATGCTCATTGGGACTTCTCCACCCGAGTCAGTCCTCTGTCAGCTGAGGTCTCGGAAGAGAGCGCCTGCCTTTCTTCTGCCAGAAGCTTTTGGATATAGAGGGTCAAGGCCTTCTGCATGCAGGGCCCGGAGGCTCAGGGTGACCTACCTACCCCTCACCTGTGCCAGGAGGCTCCGCTGCAGCCATGCCTCCTGGGTGGCCATTGAAGTTAGCAGGGCTTTAATGCCTGCTAGAAGTACAGTGTCTGGAGGGAAAAGTGATGCTCAAAACCATTGTGTGGGTTTATAGCTCATTTGTCAGGGTCAGAGGCTGAGCTGATGACCAGTTACCCAGCGCTGACGCGGCCCCTGTGCTGTGTCTGCTCCCCGGAGGCCTCTCTAGCACATCAGCCAGCGAAGGCACCCGCTGTGGAGGGCAGGGACAGATGGCGGAGGCCACCTCTCTCTGCACAGCTGCGGGGTGAGGCCAGGGCTGCAGCCCCGCCATGCAGCCCTGTCCAGGGTGTCCAGCGGGGCAGGCCCTGCAGCAGCCCAGGGCATGGACACAACACTGTTAAGAGAAGCTAGAAATCGAGATGCTTACATGAAGGTCCTCAATTTTACCCTCCAATACAGTGTGATCCTCGACTACCCATGGATAAAAGAAAGGTAAAGGCACTGACCATTGAACTAAGCTGGCCACCTGGCCTGCCCTTCCTTCCCTTCCCTCCCCTCCCCTTCCTTCCCTCCCCTTCCTTCCTTCCTTCCTTCC
>PVLC010006309.1:8207-27992 GCA_004027655.1 Graphiurus murinus | reverse complement strand
TCAGCCTCCCAAGTACTGGGATTCCAGACACCATTGAATTTGACCAATAGACAATGCAGTTGGCTTTCTCTGTCCATAGGTGCTACATCTGCAAATTCAACCATCTGTGGTTCAAAAATGTTCCAAAAAGCAAAACTTGAATTCACTGCATGTGCGGGGCATGGTGGTGCACACCTGTAATCCCACCTGTAATCTCAGGAGGCTGAGGCAGAAGCATCGCAGGTGTGACCCAGCCGCAGCAACTTAGTGAGGCCCTCGGCAACTTAGGTAGACCTGTTTCAAAATAAAATAGGCTAGGGGTGTAGCTCAGAGGTAGAATGCCTCTAGGTCCAATCCCTAGTACTACACACACACACACACACACACACACACACACACACACACACACACACAAAATTTGCTATATGCTAAATACTATGCTGAACCCACAAGAATGAAGCATATAGGCATTGTGATAGGTTTCATAAATCTAGCAACTTAAATTGTTATAATTTAAATTATTATATGAGTGTCATTCACATACAAATACCATGACTTTTTTTTTTTTTTTTTTTTTTTTTTTTTTTTTTTTTTTTGCGGAACTAGGGATAGAACCCAGGGGTATTCTACCTCTAAGCTAAACCCCCAGCCCTATTTTTTATTCTTTATTTTGAAACAGGGTCTCAGTAATTTGCAGAGCACCCTACTAAGTAGCTGAGGCTGGCCACGAGCCTGCAATCCTCCTGTCTCAGCCTCCCAAGTACTTGGATGCCAAGCGTGCACCACCACGCCTGGTTATACCATGCTATTTTACATGAGCGACTTGAGCATCTTCAAATTGGAGTTAGCTGTCCAGTGGGATCCTAGAACCAGCTCTCTGGACACCAACGCAATTTGTAGCTGTCCAGTGTTATATCAGTGTTTTGTGTTTTCCCTAGAAATACTCACACTGCCCTGAGCAGTGCTTTTCCATATAGAGCGCTGAAAATCGTAAGGCTATATCCCATGCTATTATGTCGGATGAGAACCCAGAAAAAAATGTTAAACTCACAAAAAGGTTGTTCTTTAGCGGTTTATGCTACATTCTAGGAAGGAATAAATACCAATACAGTGATCAAAGTGAGGCTGAGCGTGAAGGACCAGGCACTCCGCAGGTGCCCCGCCCCACCTGTCAGTCCTCAGCTCCCACCCAGCACTCCTCATGGCCCTTTCCTCCAGCGTTAGCTACAGGCCTGTGAAGGGATATGATTTCTTAAAGAGGCGGAAGCCAGGCGCAATGGTACATGCCTATCATCCCAGTAGTTGGGAGGCTGAGACAGGAGGATTGATTACATGTTTGAGGCCAGCCTTAGCAACATAGTGAGACTCTCAGTAACCTAGCAAGTCCCTGTTTCAAAACAAAAATAATAAGGGCTGAGGGTAGCTGGGCGTGGTGGCTCACGCTTGTAATCCCAGTCCTTGGGAGGCTGAGACCTGAGGATTCAGGTTTGAAGCTAGCCTCAGCTACTTAGTGAGGCCCTCCACAACTTAGTGAGACCCTGTTGCAAAATAAAGAATAAAAAATAGGGCTGGGGGTGTAGCTTGGAGGTAGATACCCCTGAGTTCAATCCCCAGTACTGCAAAAATAAATAAATAAATGAATAAATAGATAGATAGATAGAGAGATAGATAAGGCTGAGGGTGTAGCTGGGAGGTAGAATGCCCCTGAGCTCAGTCCCCAGAGCCATGGGGTTGGGGAGGAAGGAAGAGGAAGAGGAGAATGTGTCAGTTTAGCACGCTCAGTTCTCTTCTTGGAGGACAACATATACTAGAAATTACAAGTCAGATAAACCATGCAGGAGAGAGTACCCTGTTGAAATCTTTAAAATCCCTCTTTTATGAGTTAATTTGACTGGAACTTTATTTAGGTCCTCTCTAATATTTCTTTATTCCAAATTCCACTGCGCCAATGTCCTTGATGGGTCTCGAGGGAAGAAAAGACACTAAATGCTCCTGATTTTCTGTTAACTGCACAGTTCTCTTCAGCCCTCTGTCCATTTCTGCCAGTGGGGGAGAGCTGCACTTTGATTACGGCACTAATGAGTAAAATTTCAGAGGCCAGCTTAGAAAGCACAAGTCTGCATAATTAACAAAAGACATCTGGGGAGGAGGTGAGGGCAACATCCCTGCCCTGCAGTTCCCCTGGGGACAGCATCCTTGTGCCCGACTCCTTTCATGCTTCTCCTGGGATACTAAGACCTAGAGAACAGCAGCCCCATTGTCCTGTTCCACGGGCAGGCTCAGGTGAACACTCACAACGTGTCATCCACATAGAGAGGTCTTCTAAAAACTCCTGGGGCTGCCGGGCGTGGTGGCTCATGCTTGTAATCCCAGTACTTGGGAAGCTGAGACTGGAGGATCCGGGTTCGAGGCCAGCCTCAGCTACTTAGTGAGGCCCTCTGCAACTTAGTGAGACCCTGTTTTAAAATCAAGAATTAAAAATAGGACTAGGGGTATAGCTCAGAGGTAGAATGCCCCTGGGTTCAATCCCCAGTACTGCAAAACAAACGAACAAAAAATTCCCAGGGCTGTGGAAATCAGTTCCACATGCTACGACAACAAGCCTTTAAAGAGAGCTGGGCATGCTGACTTCGTATTCTCACTGGGCACGAGCCTTCCTGGCAGGAGTTCCTGTCAGTGTTTGCGCGTTCCTTCGCACATGCCCTGGATTCTCTGTCTTTCTCCCTCTCTCTCCCTCATCCGGATGGCACATGTGATTTAAAAAAAATAATTAAAAGTCTATGACTTCAAATAGATACACTGTTTCATAAATAATCTGAGCTTCTGTAGCAGAGGCAACAAGTGAAGTAGCAAATGGTATGGTGACCAGAATAAACAAAGGTGACAATAGGTAAAAGTGACCAGAAGAATAAAGACAAGAATAAAAGGTGGAATGGCTGATGGTACGGGTGGAAAGATGAAGCAGGTAGGGCTTTTATTTTATTTTTTTCCATAAAAGATCAGGGAAGGTTATATGGTTTAAAAGTATGATTTTCATAGTAAAAGTCCTAGTTTCTGGAATTAGATGACTTTCTTCTTAAATGTTTAACACACACAATGCAAATCGAGTGCTATGATTTAGATGTGCGTGCCCCCCAACAGCTCATGTGTTGGGAGCAGGGTCCAAGGCCTGTGGCTCCTGGGAGGGGGCAGGGCCTCTGGGAGGCGGAGCCTAGCCGGAGGAAGTTAGGCCATTGGGGCGTGGCCTTCGGAGGGGTGTTGGGGCTCCAGCCCCTCCTTCCATGTCTGTCTGCTTCCTGGCTACCAGGAAGTTAGCCGACTTCCTCTGCCATCTTCTCTCTATATGATATTCTCTGCCACCCAGGCCCAAAGCAATTGGGCCAACCAAATATGGTCTGAGACCTCTGATACCAAGAACCAAAGTAACCCCTCCTCCTTTTAAGTTAATTATCCTGGGTACTTAGTGCCAGCCATGGACAGCTAATACACCTAGATCTCATCAGATCAGGGACTTTAAGGGAATAAGTATTTTTCCATATGTGTTTCCCACCATCCCCACAGTGTTTGCTCCAAAAGGCAATTTAAAAACCGAGAATGCAGCCAGGCATGGTGACCCACACCTGTAATCCTAGTCCTTGCAGGGCTGAGACTGGAGGATCGCAGGTTTGAGGACAGCCTCAGCAACCTAGCAAGACCCTGTTTCAAATAAAAAGGGCTGGGGATGTAGCTTGGAAATAGAATGCCTCTGTGCTCAAGGTTCAATCCCAGTACCAAAATAAAGAGGGAAGGAAGGAAGGGAGGGAGGGAGAGGGAAGGAGGGAAAGAGAGAAAGAAAAGAAAAGAAAACAAAAGAAGATCCAAGAATGCTGTAGTTGCCTTCATGGGCAATAGGAATGCATTTCCTATACCACGTGTCTGTGTCTAATGCACTGTAATTATATGAAAAGTAAAATTCAGAAATACTTATTACTCATAACAGGCAGGCTTCTTGGAAACCATAAAATATCATAATGAAAGTAACATGTGGACAAAATCATCCTGTCAGCTTAAAGATGGAAATCTCGATCCTAGCCAGCTTGGATGGCGTCCGACGGACAAGTCTCTCAGGGGTCTTTCTTGTCTTGGCTTCTCTGAATTCTCATGTGCTGGGTGAAGCCTGGCCACGCCTGGCCTTGGGATGAGCCAAACCCCACAGCTGAGGGGGGTGCTAGCGTGAGACACACGTGGACCCCTGCGCTGCCCTGCCCACAGCTTCCAATAAGTGCTGGAAGGTTCCAGTGTATTGTCATTACCTGAGGTCACCATGCCGTATCACAGATCTCCTGAAATGTTTCTCCTCCTTCACTGTAATTGTGTACCCTTGAGCCCGTATCTCCCAAACTACTCCAACCAGGCAGCCTCCGGTAGCGCCGCTCTCCTCTGTTCTCGCATGAGATCAGCTTTTTCAGGCTCCACATAATGAGTGAGATCAGGCGGTATGATAAATTGTATTCCTGAACAATGTCGAGAGTGGATGTTAAGTGCTCTTACCACAGAAATGATAAGCGCGTGAGGTAATGCATTTGTTAATTGGCTACATTGAACCATCCCACGATATATGTATGCTCTAAAACGGCCTGTCTTATGGGATAAAAACAGAATGTTATTTGTCAATTACAAAAAAATAAATAAGTGCTTGAAGTCCAGGCCACCGTAAAGGAGAGTATCTCCTCACCCAACGCTTCTCAGATGCACTTATGCAAAGCTTCATTTTCCCATTTCCTAGATGGACTTGTACTGAGAAACCACAAGGTGAAGTGAGTTGTAATTTGAAACCCCTGGACGGAAGGCTGGGTCATGCTGGGTGTGTGTGTGTGTGTGTGTGTGTGTGTGTGTGTGCATGGTACTGTGGATTGAACCCAGGGAAATTCTACCTCTGGGCTACACCTCCAGCCCTATTTTATTTTGGATTTTGAAAACAGGGTCTCACTAAGTTGCTGAGGGTTTCGATAAATTACTGAGGCCGGCCTCAAACCTGCAATCCTCTTGTCTTAGCCTCCCAGGTACTGGGATCACAGGCATGCACCACAACGCCTGTGGTTGGGCAAAATCACCTAAGGCAAAGCCTGTTTTGTAATATAGTGTTTACTATTTCATTGAACACTGTGCTGAAAGTAGAAATCAGAATGGTTAGATGGGTCTACTTTTACACTTGGTGAAGTTGCCATCATCAGCCAGGGACCATGACGTGCCCGCCGTGGACGTCCTGGCGCACAGTCACACCGGCCTTTCTCTCTTCACTCTGTCCCACGCCGCCTGTCTTGGGTTCTAACAGCTCGACCTCCAGGCTCAGCCTCCCCCTGCTGCTGTCCTTTTAGGAGGGTCCAAGGGTCACCTGTGTGTCTCCTTTGTGCTTCTCTACAAGAGTCCCAGGAACATCGTAAACCTCTCTTTGTTGTCTAAGCCCTTTTCCACTCTGAGACAGGCTGATGCACCATAAATAAGGCGGACGGGCTCGATTCTAAATGCTCTGAAGAGATTCCTGAAAAATTACTGTGGCTTCATTTGCGAAGCTCTGTCGTGTTCCCCATGACCCTGACGCCGGAGGGGCACTCTTGAAATAAATCTACCAGCTGCCCACCGACCCAGAGGTCGAGGCCGGGGAATGAATCAGGAGGTTTCCAGAATTTTTCTTAGAATTCATCACGAACTCAGTGAAACAACTGATGGAAAAGATTTATTTGGAAATCGATTCCTTGGGGCCACTGACGGGTGATTTTATGCAATAAAGCAGGCTTCCTAGCCAAGCCTATTTCTCTTCCTTTTCATTGGACAATCCTTCATGGAGGAAACTCGTCTTGTTATTTACATTAGTTATTTCAGTCCTGATGCCAAGCCTAAAGGTGTGGTTATGTAATAATCCCTTACATGTTTATGAGCTATGGAAGAATAAACTACTCTTGACCATGGATAGCCACTGGAGATTAGTTCCAGTACGACTTTCCCCTGCAATCACACCTATTCAAAACCCGGGGTGCCCAAGTCCCTTACGTACTTACGATGTTTGCATAGAACCTAGATACATACTTCTGTGTGCCGTAAGTCATCTCTAGATTACTTGTAATACTTAATGTAAATGTCATGTAAATATTGCTATGCTGTATTGTTTAGAGAATTGAGACAAGAAAAAGTCATTTCCTATTTTTCTTCAAATATTTTAGTCTATGATTGGTTGGATCTACAGACTCCGAGACCGCAGATAGAGAGGGCTGACTTTATCAGGAAAGCTGAGCTTCTGTCCTGCTGATAGCAGCGAAGCAAACAGCTGAAGCCAAAGTCAAGGTCCTCATGTGTGAAGGCCTCAGCTCTGACCCAGCCCTTCCTCCTGACTGTTTTGTACTAATAGAGTTCCGTGCAAAGAGGAAAGGAGAAAGCAATCGTTGGGTGCATGTTTTATGGTTTCTTTTCGAGCTGGCTCAGTCTCTCGGCCCAATGAGCCTGCTTGGAGGGCCACGGGGCCGGTTTTTAGGGTGAGCTCTCCCCCTCTCGTGCACTCATGGTGCCCAGCACTGGCTCGGCCAAGGGGCCGCTCATGAGCCACGCTGCTCCATCTCCTCTTCTTTGATAGAGTAACGCATAGGAGGGGAGATGGGGGTCTCCATCCCAGCTGTGCCTCTAAGGGAGACAGCAAGCTTTTCTGGTCAACGGGGTGTCCCTAGCTACTGCCTCATAAGATTCCATTATTCATGGTTTTGCACAATTCTTTTTTGCATGTGCCAATTCTGCACTTGATATTTTCATTGAAAATCATCTATTTTTATAGATTCCAAATTTATTGCCACAAAGTTATTAGCATTTTTCTTCTCATTTTCAATTCCCCCTACATTTATATATTTATATGTGTGTCCCTCCTTCCTTATTTCTAATGAATGCGTGTAAGGGTATTCAATGTTTTGTCGGTCTTGTCTCCTAAAAACATATATGGAAGCCCAAGATCTGTAAGCCAGGAGCTTAGCAACCCCAGGGGGAAATGTGTTTATTCTGTTGCCCCAGCGCCAGGATGGCAATCCAGGCATCTCCAAGACTCTGTCCTGGTCTCTCTTTTGCTTTGACACTTAATAGCTGCTCAGATTCTGAGTTTGCTTTTCAAACTCCACACACCATGTTAGTGCCACTAGTTTTTTATTTTACATTTTCCTGAATATCAATAATTTTGATTTAGGTCCTTACTCAAAGATACTTTACTTTTTATATGATATGGGGTAAGTATAGATGACTAGTACATCATGCTTGCCCCTTTTATTAAGTAAACAATCATTTTTCAAGTGCTGTGTGCATGAACTACATTGTGATGTGAGGCTATACTTCATCAATAAAAGCATTTTTTTAAAAAAAAAACAATCAAGCCAGGCATGGTGGCTCACACTTGTACTTGGGAGGCTGAGACAGGAGGATCGCAGGTTCTCAGCCAGTCTCAGCTACTTAGGCCCTCCACAACCTAGTGAGACCCTGTCTCAAAATAAAGAATAAAAAATAGGGCTGGAGGTGTAGCTCAGAGGTAGAATGCCCCTGGATTCAACCCCTAGTACCACAAAAAAAATAAATAAATAAAAACAATCATTTTCCTCCTGAATTGGGATGTTACTTTTAATATTATTTTCCTGCAGAGAGTCCTACTTCTGAAACTCTCTAATCTATGTCACTGATCTCTCTATATACTTTTGTACTTTTATTGGTGAATTGTAGTCTCACATTATAACACAGTTGCTACTACAGTGACAGTGACATGCACGCACACAGCACTTGACGGAGACTGCGATCTATTTTTAAGCCATTACCTTAGTATTTTGATTATAGCATATTGATAGTAAGTTTAATACCCATTCCTCCTACTATTAACCTTTTTCTCAGAATTTTCCAGATAATTCTGTATACTTTTATTATTATCTATAAAGTCTTTAAAATAATTTGGCCCAGACCTACCTACTGCATTGGTCTTCTGATTTTGAATACCAGCACATGAATGCGTTCCTTGGGAAGGATCACATTTGTAGAATATCAAAGCTTTTCATTTAGTAACAGCCTCTGTGTCTGCCTGACCCAGGCTGACTGCACCAGTCTGAGTTCCCAGTTTTGAAGAAACCAAATCTGGTTCGTTTGCACCTACAAGGAATTATCGTATGATTTCCAGTAGCTCACAGAGCCTCGAGGAGGGCCAGAAACCAAGTTTGGACTCTACAACACAGCTAAGAAAGGACTGATGCTCCAAACTGCACCAAAGAAGTGCTTTGAGGGTGATTCCATTGTTTTGGATGGGAACCAGCCACCAAAGGCAGAACCTGTCATGAGGGCCAACAAAGAGGCAAACAGATCCAGGATTACACTCAGTGCAGTGTAGCAGTGTATTGCACACTCGCAGACAGAAGTGTGTCTCGGGTGTGAGCAAGACAGGGGGATCCCTGTACTCCAAGTCTGGAAGGAGGGGCTTATCAGCTGAGCTAGACAAAGGTGGGCTGCGGTCAACTGGAGTGGACCTGGCCTTTCTCAAAAATCATTGATGAGTCTATCATCATTTAAGCAATGTCATCAGTCCTGGTATCAGTGGCTGGTTCAAGGTGCTCAACTGATTATCTTAATGACTTTCTTTGTCCTTTGGGTCTGGGGATGCATGTCAAGGTCACCTAGTAGGCACGATGGTGGTTACAGCCACGGTCAAGCTGGATCCTTACACCTATTATCACCAGCCAGCCGGCTAAGACCCTTCGGTAGTGTTGCTGGCCTTGCTGGCCCTGAGCTCTGGCCCCTGCATCCTGAACCTCAGTTCTTTCCCGCTCTGGTAATGGAAGGTATCTACTACCTCTTATGCCAGAATAGGGTCTCTTCAGTGCCTGTCTTTTGAGACCAAAGCTCTCTTTACAGTCTAGCGTGGTCCTGTCTTATGGATGGAGCCAGGTTACCTGCTTGCTCCCTTGCTGCAAGGCAGGATGGGAAATCATTCTGGAGGAGGCAGGAGACTCATAAGTGGATTCCTCAAATCAAGGAGGAGGGCTTAATGGTAGTGAGTGGCCAGATACAATGATACTTGCTTACTATACCTGTGTTCTTGGTTGCTCTTTAATAAACAACATTCTTAGTGTTTTACATTTATTGTTACTGGGAATAGAGTATTTTTGACATTTTTATTTGACAAGTTTTTACTGGTATCATATTTATTATAATCAAGATAAATATTCTTAATTCCATCAGTATTTTAGTATAACCTCTTAGGTTGTTTTAGATATTCAATTATGACAATTAAAAATAAAGACAGTTCTATCCCTTCTAGTATTTATATAGTTTACAATATTTTCTTATCTTATTGCATTAGCTAGTACTCCTAAAACAAAGTCAAACTTCTCAATTGAATTTTATGGAAGTGGCATTATTGTGCTAGCAAAATCAGAGAAAGAGGCTACTGAAAACAAAAACAAAACAAAACTGCAGATCCTTCATGAATATAGATGCAAAGCTCCTTAGCAAAACAATACAAATAGAATTCAACATATATAAAAAATTATACATCATTACAAAGAGGGTTTTATTCCAAGAATGTAAAGCTGGTTCAATATTCCAAAATCAACCAATTTAATCCATCATATTAGTAGGCTAAAGAAGATACAAATACAGGCCAGGCATGTTAGCACATGCCTGTAATCCCAGTACTTGGGAGGCTGAGACAGGAGGATCACAGGTTCAAGTCCAGCACACAGTAATTTAGACCATTTCAAAATTAAAAAATAAAATAGGACTGGGAGTGTAAATCAGGAGTAGAATACCCCTGGGTTCAGTCCCCAGTAACACACACACACACACACACACACACACACACACACACACACACACACAAAACAAATAGAGGAAAAGGATTTGACAAAATTTGTGATGCTTTTGTGATTTAAAAATAAGCTTTAGAAAAATAGGCATTGAAAACTCCCCCAATTTAAAATAGTGATAACAACAACAACAACAAACCTGGCAGCTAATATAATGTTGAAAGGCTGAATGTTTTCCCCCTAATATCAGGGACAAAGTTCACTCTTACCCATTCTTACTTGACATAGAATACATTGCTGGAAGTTCAAGCCAATGCAATAAGAAAAGAGTATAAAAGACAAACAGATCAAATAGGAAGAAATAAACATAACCCTGTTTGTAGATAACGTGGGTATCTACAAAGAAAATCTCAAAGAATCTTTAAAAAACAACATAACACCAAACAACAACAATAACAATAACTAGAACTCGTCAGTGAATTCAGCAAGGTTGCAGGGCACAGATAAACATACAGAATTCTGTTGTATTTCTCTATCTTAGCAATGAGAATATGAATACTGAAATTAAAAGGGCAGCATCAGGCCAGGTGTGGTGGTGCACACCTGTAATCCCAGCAATTTGGGAGGCTGAGGCAGGATTATCGAAAGTTGGAGGTCAGCCTAGACAACTTGACTAGACCCTGTTTCAAAATAAAAAGGGCCAGGAGTGTAGCTTGGTAGTAGAATGCCCCAGTACCAAAAAGAAAAAAGAGTAATGAGGAAATGTGATAGGCTTTTGTGCAGTAGAAGGAAGGAATGAGGGGTGGAAGGCTTTCTGGGGGGCCATGGTCACACAGGTTCTCGCTTAATCTTAAAACATTGAACTGTACTCTTTGCTCTCTGTACTTCTTGTGTATGTGTGTTATGTTTCAAAATATGAAGTTAAGATTTTGGGCAAAAATCAAAAACAGACTCACCCCTAAAATTAGATAGTATTCTATTACCCTTCCCGTGGACAAAAGTGTCCAACATTACCAAGCATTGGTGAAAATGTGGGCCAACTCAAGCTCTTATGCCCAACTGATGGAAGTATAATGTGCTGAACTATTTCAAAACCAATTATTCCTCTCCTAGCGGTGCTGTGCATGTGTGTGCCACAGGGCAAAACAGTTCTACGGGTGGTCCCTCAGATCAGAACGGCCGCATTCCTCGCCTGCCTCTAAGGATGCTGCAGTACCCCACACTCAGTTTTATAGGAGTAGCACACACATTGGTAATGTGGCAGTTTCGTAGCATTATCCTTTGCAATACTCCAGGAAAACTCACTTATTAGCAATGATAAGTGACCAATACTCATCTGAAATATATTTGCATTTTGAGTTAGCTGGTGTAAAATGTTTATTATTATTTATTGACAAGTAGGGAATCTGCTAGTACAAGGGAAATAATTTGTTTCCTGTTATATGCTATTTGGAATAAAACTGTATAGATTTTGCTGATTTTCTTTTTATTCATTTTACTTCCAGGTTATTTATTTATTTATTGATTGATTGATTGATTGATTGATTGATTGTGGTTCTGGGGATTGAGCCCAGGGGCATTCTACCTCTGAACTACAACCTCAACCCTTTTAACTTTTGGTTTTGAAACAGGGTCTCACTGGGTTGCTGAGGTTGGTCTCGAACTTGGCAATCCTCCTGTCTCAGCCTCCTAAGTACTGGGATCACAAATGTGAGCCACCAGGCCCGGCAGGTCTTTATTTTATTTTATTTTATTTTTTGTAAATCCCCTGTCCTACAGGGCATGAGTAACCCTGTTCTTCCCCCAGTCACTGAGACTGGTCTTCTCTGTGAGTCTATCGCTGATTTTTAAAACGCTTGGAATGTGGCTCTTTTCTGCCAGGGTTTTTAATTTCCTAAGCTGTTTTTATTTACTCAGCGTTTCTTGAACGCCCACAATTCACCAGCACTGCAAATAATGTAGTAAGAAGCAGCCGTAGCTGGATCTGATAAGTGTTCAGTAGAAGTGGGGGTGGACAGCCAGGAAGCGCCTCAGGTGGAGCCGGTGTTGGGCACCAGTGGTGAGGAGGAGGTTGATAGGCCATGAAATAAGAAAGGAGATTTTCTTTATCTTTTTCTTTTCTTTTCTTTTTTTTTTTTTTTTTTTTTTTGTGGTACTGGGGATTGAACCCAGGGGCATTCTACCTCTGAACTACACCCCCAGCCCTATTTTTAATTCATTGGTATTATTATTATTGTTGTTGTTGTTGTTATTATTATTATTACTATTATTGCCGTACTAGGAATTGAACCCAGGGGCATTCTACCTCTGAGCTATACCCCCAGTCCTATTTTTTATGGTTTATTTTTGAAACAGGGTCTCACTAAGTTGCGGAGTGCCTCACTAAGTAGCTGAGGCTGGCCACAAACCAGAATCCTCCCATCTCAGCCTCCCAAGCACTGGGATTACAAGCTTGTGCCACCACACTCGGCTAAGAAAGGAAATTTCTGACCATGAGAATGAGTCAAGGCACAGAGCTCGCCCACACCTCCGTGCACCGATCAGTATGAGTCACATTTAGGGTCCTTTCATTTGTTTCCGTAATTCACCTGCCACATTCTACAACTTGTAGCTTAGATTTCTTCAAATGTGCTTGCTTCTTTTTTTATTTTATTTTATTTATTCATTGCTTTTAAAAATAAGAATTTGAAGGCATTCCTGACAGCCTTCTTCATGTCCTGGGTCAAGAGGAATGGCTTTTGCCGTTTTACTGAGCGATAGCCCACAGGATGCTTTGAACCAAGCCACTTTCGCACGTCCTTAATTGCCTGGCTGCAGCATGCTGGGGGGTGGCGGGGGCTTCCGAAGGCCATGTTGACAGTGAGGTCTGTGTGTTCCTCTGTCTAGATCAAGTTTGACAGCGTGGAGGTGTGTGTCTGCTGCGAGCTGCAGCACCAATCGTCCGGTTGCAGCAACCTCGGGGAGACGCTGAAGCTGAACCCGCTGCAGGAGAATTGCAACGCCGTGAGGCTGACCTTGAAGGTGACCGCCGCCATGGGCTCGGCGTGTGCATGCATTTCACCCCGAGTTTTGCAGGCGCTTTAGCAAGATTTATTAATATATAGATTCCTTTCAGCTCACAATTCATCCAGGTAGGTTCAGTGCCAGAGGGAATATCTCCCCGGAGAACATTTTAAAGGATTATAGACTTTTTATTTGGAAGATGAAGCTCTCTGGATATGCTTTTGCATTTGTGCCGGCTCATTTTCCTGCCTCTCACATATGCAAAGGAGGACGTGAGTGACTCAAAGAGTTCTGTGCCCAGGGTGACGCCACGCATTCTGTTGCTCTTCTGAGAGTTTTCTATAGCATCACCAGGGAACAGATGGATATTTATTTTGCTTTTTGAAAGGTATTTGGAGAAAGAAATCTCACACTGTCTACATCAAGTTTCTCATTAGCAGTCTTCTCATGTAAAATATCTGATCTCTAAGAAAAAAAATGACATGGAAATTTTGTTTATATTATTCGTTTTTCTTTTTCTTCGTGTGTGTGTGTGTGTGTGTGTGTGTGTATTTACTCCAGAAAAACAAAATTGGCCGCTTAAAAATACACATGAACAATGAACCAATATTTTCTTTCCTTAAATACAACAGTGCTGAAGTTTAAAAAAAAAAAAGCAGCAAAAAAGGGGTTTCCATCCTGAGTGGTTCATGTAGGGCAATCTGATTACTCCTTGTGTGGACGTAACATCAAGAGATTTCAGAAGTGTAAGTTTTGAGTTACCGGAGAACCACAAGTTTGAGGTGAGCTTCAGCAGCTCAGCGAGACCCTGTTTCAAAATAAAAATAAAACAGGGCTGTCGATGTAGCTCAGACAGACAGTGCTTCTGGGTTCAATCCCCAGTAAGACACACGTGCACACATGCACACACACTCCTTCAAGTTGGCCTAATTCTTTTCTATTTAGGTATGTTGCAGTCATTAATGCCATTTAAAAATATTTCAAGCTCTGCAACTTCCCCCTACATGGTAAGATCGCACTACCAAGTCCTCTTCTGGTTTCCAAAGGCCATGTGAGCAAAACTTACACTGGTGATTCCGTAGCCAGAGTCTTTTAACTGTGGCCTGAGAGTCTTAAGAACTCTGTTTCCTCCTGGCAACAGTGATGTCAAATTATAGATGGTGCAGCCTGAGTTACTAAAATGAGCAAGACTTCCTACAACTCACTCACATTGGATGTGTAGGATAGATGAGAAGTAAACATTTATTGTTTTAAATCACTGAGATTTGGGGGATATTTGTTACTGCAGCATAATCGAGCCTATCCTGAGACAGAGCAACATATATTTTTAAAATTTAAATATATAAAATTAATTTATATATATGTATGTAAATATACATATATAATTTTTATTCCAGATTTCAGTAGTATTTTCCATTATCAAGTTCATTAACTTCACTATGATATGTCTCCCACCACTTATCAACCTTTATCCAATTTCCCATGATACACATCGTCCCCTTACAACATACGCATTTGCATCTTTATTTCAGAAAAGGTCTCTTGAACTTTGCCTTTGAAATTTTTTATGTTCTGTTTTAGGACAACAGTGCATGTTTTCCTCAGCTTTCCATGTCTGTGACCAAACTGAACAAGCACAATATAGACAAAGAAAGGTTTAATGTGGCTCATAATTTCAGAGGCTTCACAATTTCATGCTCAGCTGTCCTACGTGGCAGCGGAACTTTAGAGTATGACAGAGGAGGAAAAAGGCTGTACTTAACTCATGGCGACAGGAAGCAGAGAAAAAGAGAGGAAGCAACCAAGGACAGATGCAGTCCCTGTCCACACTCTCAGAACCCACCCCTCTTGCCTCTGAACCTGGTAGTATGGCCAACACATGAGGTTTGGGGGTTATTTTCAGTCTAAGCCATAACAGTGCCTTTCTTAAACCACTTTTATCTCTCTTCCATAACTATCTTTTCTTCTTTAATTTTTTATAATTAAATATAACAAGAGAGGTCACAAAGCAGTAGAAGAAGTGATCATCATACAATTAAATTCACAGCTGCACAAAAGTCTCAACACTGGACTTCCTATCACCACCCAAAGAGCCAGATTTGTGCTGAGAGAAAAGAGAAGGTAGGGAGTCAAAATATATGTGTGCAATAAAGACAGGTAGGTTGCACTGGGATACGAGAGGTTCTTGTGTCCAATGGTCCATTCTTACATAAGGAAATAGACTAGGCACATCCAATCTTATTGGTTTTTAACCTTTCAATTTTCTGTACTTTTATTGGAATTACACATCTGAGCGAGGTTCAAAGTAATATAGACAGACGTGCACACAGCACTTGGTGTGCTGCCCTCGGGACTCCACCCCACTACCCTTCCCTCCCCGTACATGCTAGGGAGCTTGCTTAGACACCTTCGTATGTGGACATAGCATTATTTGAACTCTTTCCTCCGTCAGCTCTCCTTTCTCCCCTCCCCACCTCCCGCCCCCACCAACCCCCTGATCTCTCTCCTCACTTATCTGAAGTCTCTTTTGTTTACTCTTTTCTCTCTAACTTCGACATGTGTGAAAGAGCGGATGACACTTGGCTTTCTGTGGTGAGGAGATCATCTCCAATTTTTAACCCTCTTCCTTTTCCATCTTCTTTTGCTCCGTTTTTCTCAAGCCTCTCTTCCTGCCTCTATTTCTGGCAGCGAGCATTATCTTTCTGCTGCGCTTTTGCCGGGATCTTGAATTTTGGCCGCTCCCTTCCCAACAACGTGGATCCCTTATATCTCTGCTTTTAACTCTTAGATGACAGCAGCTTCCTTCTCTGTGCAGTCACAGTTTATACCCATGGGTGTCTCTCACTAGTTAATTACATTGGAGCTTTCAGTGCGTTTTACGTATTTCTTAGATCTCTTCTCTGAGATATGTGGATACATCAAAGCACTAAAGCATGCTCGCAACCCTCCAATGCTAACTCAAGCATCATGTTCTATTTAAGTAGTTGTCCTTCTTTCTCATAAGCATATACTTCTTTCTCTGAGAATCATGTACATCTGTGGGCCGTGTTATCTAGTTTTCTCATAATGAGAGGTGCAGTCATTCTTAACGATATTATTACTCTTGAAAAGTTACTCGAGCCAGGCTGTGACTGACGACTTCCTTGCAGTAAAGGTGTCTTCTGTGTGGGTCTGGTGTTTGCTGCCATTTCAGTCTTGGGTACCAGAACAGGCATAGGTGGTGGGACATGAAGTCACTCCTGGGAGGGGCTGCTCTACCTCTGCAAACAGATTTCCCCGGGCGTCCCTTCCTGTCACTTGCAAAATGCTCTTGACACTTAGCAGAAGAAGGGTTTCGGGGAGCTAGGTGCTCCCTGATTCCTGTCCCCAGCTCCCTCCTTCTTGGGCAGCAATTAGAGCAGGTTCATCAATCTTTTTCATGGTCTCCTTTGAAGCTCTGTTTATCTGATTAGTATCGCTGTCTAAATTTCCATATCAAATTATGGATTATCCATCCTTGGTACCTAATGAACTCAATTTATGCTGGGGAAAACCCCTATAATTGGCATGGGAGTCAAAGCAGTTTGATTTCCCTAGTGTTTGAATGAACTGATACCGACTTAATGAGATTTGTCCAACTACTGTTTTACTATTGTGCTGTCCTCCCTCCCTTCCCTCCACCCCTGCCCAGTACCTGAGGGTTTGTGCAGGCGTAATCCATCACCCTGGAAAAAAAAAGCCCAAATCCATCTTTCTGTCTGATGCAGAATATATTTGGAATCCAGAATATGATGGAGATGTTTCTTCCTTCATCTTTCAGATTCTTTTGTTGGTTTGGAGCCTTGAAACCCCTACATCTCTCTTCTGCCCTACTCCTAGGTTCTCTGATTTTCAGCAGAGAACACCTACAGATGAACAAACCTCTCTCTTGAGGAACCTGATAGTGTCTCTCTCTCTCTGGGTTCTCTGATTTTCAGCAGAGAACACCTATAGAAACCTCTCTCTTGAGGACATTGATAGTCAGTCTCTCTCTCTCTCTCTCTCTCTCTCTCTCTCTCTCTCTCTCTCTCTCTCTCTCTCTCTTTCTCTCTCTCTCCTTTTTTGGTGATACTGGGGGATTGAACCCAGAGGCCTTCTACCTCTGAGCTACACCCCCAGCCCAATTTTATTTTTAATTTTAAAGCGGGTCTCACTAAGTTGCCAAGGTTGATCCTAAACCTGTGATATCCTCCTGACTCAGCCTCCCAAGTACTGGGATTACAGGTGTGCACCACCACACCCAGCTATTGGTAGTCTCTCAAACATAATGTCTCATGCCATGATAACACTTTCTGCTCCACCCTTACCGAGCAGAGCAAAGGGTGGGATGGAGTGTCACCCAGGGGGATGAGTGTCCTGTTGTCCAGGTGCCCATCATGTGGGGGAGAAGGCTGCAGCCCAGAGGGAGATTGCCAGCTCTTCCTGGGTCCTCAAACAAATCTGCTTGGTAGGCAGGACTTCTGTGGGTATCTCACGTCTCTGCTTCCTGGTGAAGGGGCCTCACTGGGAGCATCTCCTTATGAATAGTTAGGAAATATGGTCTAAAAATTAGGATTTTGGTAAGCTGCTTTTCCAAAACTCTCAACAATGCTATTCAAAGAGCAACTCTAGCCAGATGCGGTGGCACATGCCTGAAATCCCAGTACTTGGGAGGCTGAGACAGGAGAATCACAGATTCATAGCCAGTCTCAGCTACTTAGCAAAGCCCTCTGCAACTTAGTGAGACTCTTGTTTCAAAAATTAAAAAAAAATTTAAATAAATAAAATAGGACTGTGGGTGTAACTCAGAGGCAGAATGCACCTGAGTTTGTTCCTTAGTAAAACACAAGCACGCACACACACACACACACACACACACACACACACACACACGCAAACAAGCAAGCAAGAAAGAGGAAGCGATTCTACAGATCCCCATTCCTGATGAATTAATGTCGAAGCTTTGTGAGATAAGATAACAAGATGAATTAAATTTAAAAAATATTTTTTGATCATTTATTAATTCTCTTTGCCACGTCAAACTTAGCAGAAGATTGTGACGAATTTTCTGATCAGAGTTAACACACCTTTGAAAACACCACAAAAGTCTGAGTTAGCTGATGGGATATGTTCACCGTGTAGCCATGCTGTATCTACCCCAACTTTAATTCTTTGCCAGACCCAAGAATGGCATTGTGGTTTTACTCAGGTGATGCAATTATAACTCAACACAGAGTGAAAGAGCGGTGTCTTAGTTCATGTACCTGATTTCATTAATTGAGCCACACTCGACCAAATTACCCTGAGACACCTTATCAATGGACCAGGAGATAAAAGTTTCCCAAGAAATCAATAGGTTCTTGAGTGTATGTGCTTTCTTATCTTACAGAGGCTTTGTCTTTGTCTCCAAGAAAGTTTTAAAAAAGAGAGCCAAGGCAATTTCCAAAACAAAAACAAAAACAAAAACAAAAACCTAGAGAACTGAAAAATAAATGTGGCAGTGGTGCCTGTAAACCCAGTACTTGGGAGGCTGAGACAGGAAGATTGCAGATTCGTGGCCAGCCTCAGCAACTTAGTGAGACCCTGTTTCAAAATAAAAAATAAACGCCTGGCGTGGTACACATTTGTAATCCCAGTACTTGGGAGGCTGAGACAGGAGGATCACAGGTTTGTGGCCAGCCTCAGCTACTTAGTGAGGCCCTCTGCAACTTAGTGAGACGCTGTTTCAAAATAAAAACAGAGTAGGATGGGGAGTAGCTCCAAGGTGGAATGCCTCTGGGTTCAATGCCCAGTACCACAATAAATAAATAAATTAATTAATTAAATAGGAGCTAGGGGTGTAGTTCAGAGGTAGAAGAAGGCCCATGGGTTCAATCCTCAGGACCACACACACACATACACACACAAAAAAGAAGGAAAGTTATTTTATGAATAAATTAAGTCATCATTTTGTGATAAAACTTGCAGTATTGACTGGTAGCGTGAGAGACTCGTGCACACGCTCCACACATACCCACCTGCTCCTACTGCAGAAACCCACGCACACCCCCACACACCACGCACACACAGACTTCCACATCACACACGCCCCCTCACACACACTCCCTCACACACACTGGGACATCCGTGTCACCCAGGCAATGCGCACCCACATGCACACATGCATACTCACGCGCACCTCTCCCAGCAGCGACCTCCCATTTTCACGAGTGGGCACATGTTCAGAACTCACCAGATGGGCCGTGTGTTTACACAGCTTAGGAAGGTTACCCTGGGGCTTCTGAACGGGAGGCTCACGGGTCCCCCTGGCCAGGTAGCGCGTGGTCAGAGACCACAGGGGTGTCAGATTCCCATCAGATTCCCACCATCCCGCTTACACTGGTGGTCACAGGCCCTGTGCAAGGGGGATCCAGAATGCCCGGCTCTCTGGACCGTTAAGTGCTACTGGGCTCGTACAGCTGCGCCTCGGGGAGGGGGGTGCCCACCCTGCCCCTGTGTGGCATCTCCACCCTCACCTGCTGCGTCAGCTTCCCCTGAGCAGTGGAGATGCTGAGTGTGGTCTGACATCCATGTCACAAATCCAAGTATCCTAACTATAGTCACCCAACTTTTTTTTTTATACTAGGCATTGAACCCAGGGGCAGTCTATCTCTGAGCTATACCCCAGCCCTATTTTGTATATTCATATATTTTTTATTTTGAGACAGGGTCTCACTAAGTTGTGGAGGCTGGCCTCCCACCTGAGATCCTCCTACTCAGCCTTCCGAGTACTGGGATTCTCTGCATGCACCACCACACCCAGCTCGCTCAACCTTTGTTTTTTTTTTTTTTTTTTTTGCGGTACTGGGGATTGAACTCAGGGGCATTCTACCTCCGAGCTATACCCCCAGCCCTATTTTTTATTCTTTATTTTGAAACCGAGTCTCACTAAGTTGTGGAGTGCCTCACTAGGTAGCTGAGGCTGGCCGCGAACCCGGATCCTCCGGTCTCAGCCTCCCGAATGCTGGGATTACAA
>PVLC010006308.1:0-70254 GCA_004027655.1 Graphiurus murinus | reverse complement strand
ATGGAGGATCCTCAGACGAATGGGAATGATCCTACCATATGATCCAGCGATCCCTCTACTGGGTATCTACCCAAAAGAAAGGAAACCAAACTATCAGACCAACGCATGTGTATCTATGATTATAGCTGCACAGTTTACAATTGCCAAACTATGGAACCAGCCAAGATGTCCAACAACAGATGAATGGATTACAAAACTACGGGATATGTACACAATGGAATTTTACTCAGCCATAAAGAAGAACAAAATCATGTTATTTGCAAGGAAATGGAGGGAACTGGAAAACATTATGTTAAGTGAGATTAGTCAGTCACAAAAAGTTAAAAATCAAATGCTCTCCCTAATATGTGGAAGCTAGGGAGAAAATGGGACATAAGAGGGACCCCAGGTGAAGGAGAATTTTTAGGTGAACAAAAAATTTGACTTAATGGAAGGTAATGGGAGGAGGGGGGACACCCTAATGAGCATGATGTACTTACAAGATCACATCAAAGTCAATCACTAAACTGACCAGGAGATAGGGGGAGGGTGGGTGGGAATTGGGGAAGGGTTAATGAGCAATATGTGCATGGATGTCTTTACCTGTACTAACTTGTACCCAACAAAAATGTGTGATTAACCCTGTTGTACCCAAGAAATGTATAAAAATCCATGCTAAAAAAATAAATTAATTAATTAAAAAAAAAGTATACTGTGTGGCTATCCACACCAGTTTTTAAATTCCTATTTGCCTGGTATCTATTTTCCATTCTTTTATTTTTACCTTATTTGTACATACATTGTGACTCCCATAGGCAGAATATAGTTGGATCTTTTGTTTTCTCCGGACTAACAATCTCTGCCTTTTGATTGGATTGCTTAATCTATTAACATTTAATGATGTTATTTATATAGTTGATTTTTTCTTTTCTGTTTCTCATCTCTTTTTCTATAGTCCTCCTTTACTGCCTTCTTATACAAAAGTGATTGCTTACCATATACAACATAACTTCTCAGAATCTACTTGAGATGTAGATTAATACTAACTGTATTACTCAGCTTTACATTACCACGGTAGAATGCTTGAGGTAACTAACTTTATAGAGAAAAGGCTTATTTATTTCAGTTTTGAAGGTTTAAGGGCTCTGTATCAGCTTGGTTCTGCATCACGAAGTTCACATGAGGACCTCATGGAGGATGGTGGATGGCAAGGACAGAAGTGCATGCCAGAGAGAACAATCACATTTTAAGACAGGAGGCAGGGAGCATGGGAAGGGCCAGGCTTGCTCCTTTTATAAAAATCTTGAGAATTTAAGGGGTTGCACAAGAACTACCAAGGAGTTACATGCAAACTGTCTCACTTTCCTAATGACTTCCCACCAACCCTCCTAATGACGCTACCCTGGGACCACCCCTTTAATTATAGTGGATCCTTGGGGAACACGAATCATATTAAAACATATATCCAAAGAGATACAGAAACACTAATCCTACATAATTCTATTCATTCTCCATCATATATATTATATTATATATTATATTATATACATTAATACCCAATAGTAAGTTTTTTAATCTATTTTATTGGTGCATTGTAATCATACATCTTTGTTAGGTATAAGCTGGTAAAGGCATACATGCACACATTTCTCATTTAACCCTTCCCCAATTCCCACCCTACTCCCTCCTTCTCAAGTTCAGTTTAGTGATTGACTTTGATATGATTGTGAAAGTACATCATGTGCATTAGGCTGTTTCCCTCCCCCCTCCCAATCACCTTCAGTTAAGTCACCTTCTTTGCTCATCTAAGGTTTCTCTTCTTCATCTAGAGTCCCTCTTATATCCCACTTTCTCCCTAGCTTCTGCATATTAGGGAGAGTAAGTTTTTTAGAAATTATTATTTTAATTAATTATATGACTTTTATAGAAGCTGAGAAAAGAAAGGAGTGCAAGTTTATATTTATAGGTTGTTGTATTAATCATCTTATTTGCCACTTCTTATTTTCTTTATTTGTTCCTATAAACTGAATTACCATCTGGTGCCATCTCATTGCTCCAATAGAGCTTTGCTCCCACCCACCTCTTTCTCTGCTGTTATTGTCAGATATATTGCATTTCTATTATGTTATAGCACAATACAATTAGATGCATAGTGTTTTCTACAATTGCTTTTTAAACAGTTAAGAAAGAAGGAATAAGCATTTATGCAGTGTTTTATATTTACATCATTATTTTTTATCAATAATACTATTAGCCAGGTGTGGTAATGGTGCACCCCTGTAACCCCAGTACTTTCGAGGCTGAGACAGGAGAATGGCAGATTCATTGCCAGCCTCAGCAACTTGCTGGGACCCTCTGCAACTTAGTGAAACCGTTTCAGAAAAGGAAGGAGTAGAGGTGTAGCTTGGATGTAGAGTGTCCTGGGATCCATCCTCATCACCACACAAAAAAATATAATAATAATAATAATACTGGTTTTTTGTTATTGTTTTTTTTGGTTTTGGGGTGTGTGTGTGTGTGTGTGTGTGTGTGTGTGTGTGTGTGTGTATGCATGTGTGTTGGTTTGAATTACTCTCTAAGGCCATTTTTTTTTTTAACTAAAGAGCATCTTTTAGCCGGGCGTGGTGGCGCACGCTTGTAATCCCAGCATTCAGGAGGCTGAGACCAGAGGATCCGGGTTCGCGGCCAGCCTCAGCTACCTAGTGAGGCACTCCGCAACTTAGTGAGACTCGGTTTCAAAATAAAGACTAAAAAATAGGACTGGGGGTATAGCTCGGAGGTAAAATGCCCCTGAGCTCAATCCCTGGTACCGCAAAAAAAAAAAAAAAAAAAAAAAAAAAAAAAGAGCATTTTTTAGTATTCTTGTAAGGTGGTATGCAAGCAAGGGCTTCTCACAACTTTTGTAATTTAGGAATGTTCTTATTTCACCTTCATTTTAAAAAATTATATAATTACTTTTAAAGCAATTTAGCTTTGTAACAAAATCATATATATACGATTATATATATGATTACATATATATGATTACATATATATATATATATATATATATATATATATATATATATATATATCTCCATGCATTCCTGCAGGACCTCCCCCACTACAGACATGCCCTACCAGAGTGGCATATTTGTTTCAATTTGTGAAACTACACGGACACTTATAATCACTCCAAGTCCATAAATGGCATCAGGGTTCACTCTGATTTTATGAGTCTGATAAATGTATGTTGACATGTGTCCA
The DNA here is from genome assembly GCA_004027655.1 of Graphiurus murinus. NCBI lineage: Eukaryota > Metazoa > Chordata > Mammalia > Rodentia > Gliridae > Graphiurus > Graphiurus murinus. The sequence goes on along the minus strand of PVLC010006308.1, from coordinate 67,029 downwards.
CAATTACAGTGCTATACAGAAGAGCTGCACTGCCCTAAAATCCTCTGTGCTCCACTTTTTCATATTTCTCTCTCCCTAACCCCTGGCAACCACTGATCTTTTTACTGTTTCCATAGTTGTGTCTTTTCCAAATGTCATATAATTGGAGTCAAGCAATATGTAGCCTTTTCAATTTGGCTTCTTTCACTTAGCAATATGCATTAATGTTTCCTCTGTGTCTTTTCATGGCTCAATAGCTCATTTCTTTTTAACACTGAATAATATTTTATTGTCTGGATGTACCACAGTTTATTTATCTATCCATCTATTAAAGGACATCTCGGTTGCTTCCAAGTTTTAGTAATTATGAATAAACCCGCTATAAACATCCATGTGCATGTTTTTGTGTGGACATAAGTTTTCAGTTTATTTGCATAAATACTAAAGAGTGTGATTGCTGGATTGTATGGTAAAAATATGTTTGGTTTTGAAATAAACTGGCAAACTGTCTCTCCAAGAAACTGTGCCATTTTTCATTGCCAAAAGCAATGAATGAGAGTTCCTATTGCACCACATTTTCAGTGGGATTTGATATTGTCAGTATTTTGGATTTTGGTCATTTTAATAGGCATACAATAGTATCATATTATTATTAAATTTGCATTTCCATGATGACATAAGATAAGGAGCATCTTGTCTTGCCATCTGTATATCTTTAGGGGTGAGTTGTTTGTCCAAGTCTTTTGCTCATCTTTAAGATCGGTCGTTTATTTTCTTATTATTGAGTTGCAAAAGTCCTTGCAAATAATGGATAACAGTCTTTACCAAATATGGCTTTTGTAAATATTTTCTTACTGTATATGGCTTGCCTTTTCCTTCTCTTGACAGTGTACATGTTAGAGCATATATTTTTTTTTATTTTAATGAAGTTCATCATATCAATTCTGTCATTCGTGGATTATTCCTTTGGGAATGTATCTGAAATATTATCACCCCCCACACATGGTGGCACACACTTGTAGTCCCAGTACTTGGGAGGCTGAAACAGGAGAATTCCAGGTTTAAGGACAGTCTCACAAGTAGTGAGACTCTGATCAACCTAGCGAGACTCTGTTTCAAAATAAAAATAAAAAATAGGACTGGGAGTATAGCTCAGAGGTAGAATGCCCCTGGGTTCAATGCCAAGTACCACAAAAATTTAAAAAATAAATAAATAAATATTGCCAGATACAAAGTTCTATAGATTTTCTTCTAGTTTATCTTGCAGGAGTTTTATAGTATTGCATTTTGCATTTAGGTCTGTGGTTTGTTTTTTTTATAGTTTGTTTTATACTGGGGATTGATTCCATGGGTATTCTACCTCTGAGCTATACCCCTAGACCTATTCTATTTTTTAGTTTGAAGTAATGTCTTGCTAGGTTACTGAGCATCTCACTTGCTGAGGTTGGTCTCTAATCTGCAATCCTCCTGTCTTAATCCCCCAAGTACTGAGATTACCGGTATGCACCACCATACCCAACCTTGTGATTTATTTTTGTGAAGGATATAAGGTCTGTAGCCAGATTCTTTCTTTCTTTCTTTCTTTCTTTCTTTCTTTCTTTCTTTCTTTCTTTCTTTCTTTCTTTCCTTCAGACAACCACTTATTTCACATTTGTTAAAAAAATAAATTTTCTGTCTTTACTCTTTTGTTCAAGATCAAATAATAATGTAACTCAAGAATTTTTATTGTATTCCATTGATCTACTTTTATTTCATTTTATTTTTACTTATTGATTCATTTGTTCATACCACACAGTCTTGATATCTGTAGTTCTATAGTAAGTCTGAAAGTTCAGTAGTATCTATCAGTTTTCCAAGTTAGTTCTTCTTGAATATTGAGTTGGCTATTCTGGGTCTTTTACGTCTCCATACAAACTTTGGAATCAGCTTTTAGTCTCTCTCTCTCTCTCTCTCTCTCTCTCTCTCTCTCTCTCTCTCTCTATCTCTATCTCTATCTCTCTCCCCCCCCCTCCATCTGGAATCCCCACTAGGTGTAAGTTGATGTGCTTAATGGTATCCTATATCTATTGTGTGATTTTGCTCCCTTTTCTTAATTTTTTTATTAATTGGTGCATTGTAATCATACATCTTTGTTAGGTACAAGCTGATAAAGGCATATATGAATACATTTCTCATTTAACCCCTTCCCAAATTCCCACCCCACTCCCTTGCCCTCCCTCCTTCTCAAGTTCACTTTAGTGATTGACTTTGATATATTTGTGAAAGAATATCATGTGCATTAGGGTGTTTCCCTCCACCCCCACCCATCATCATCAGTTAAGTCAATTATTTGCTTATCTAGAGTTTCTCCTTTTTCATCTGGAGACCCTCTTATGCCCCATCTTCTCCCTAGCATAGACATATTAGGGAGAACATATGCTTTTTTACTCTTTGTGACTGACTAATCTCACTTAACATAACATTTTCCAGTTGCATCCATTTCCCTGCAAATAACATGATTTTGTTCTTCTTTATGGCTGAGTAAAATTTCATTGTGTACATATCCCATAGTTTTGTAATCCATTCATATATCGATGGACATCTTGGTTGTTTCCATAGTTTGGCAATTGCAAATTGTGCAGCTATAAACATAGATACACATGCATGGAGCATAAGCAACTTGAAGGAAGATCAATACATGAAGCCGGGCGTGGTGGCGCACGCTTGTAATCCCAGCATTCGGGAGGCTGAGACCGGAGGATCCGGGTTCACGGCCAGCCTCAGCTATCTAGTGAGGCACTCCGCAACTTAGTGAGACTCGGTTTCAAAATAAAGAATAAAAAAAAATGGGGCTGGGGGTATAGCTCGGAGGTAGAATGCCCCTGAGTTCAATCCCCAGTACCGCCAAAAAAAAAAAAAAAAAAGAAAAAAAGAAAAGATCAATACATGGGATTGCATTAAACTGAAGAGCTTCTGTGCAACAAAGGAAACTGTCAAGAACCTCAACAGAGAGCTCATAGACTGGGAGAAAATTTTTGCCAGCTACTCTTCTGAGAGAGGACTAATATCTAGGATATACAGAGAACTCAAGAAACTCACAGCTAAGAAAACAAATAACCCAATCAAAAAATGGGAAAAGGATCTAAATAGACACTTCACAAAAGAAGAAATACAAATGGCCAATAAATGTATGAGGAAATGTTCAACATCATTAGCAATCAGAGAAATGAAAATCAAAAGTACCTTGAAGCCGGGCGTGGTGGCGCACGCTTGTAATCCCAGCATTCGGGAGGCTGAGACCGGAGGATCTGGGTTCGCGGCCAGCCTCAGCTACCTAGTGAGGCCCACCGCAACTTAGTGAGACCCTGTTTCAAAATAAAAGAATAAAAAATAGGGCTGGGGGTGGAGCTCGGAGGTAGAATGCCCCTGAGTTCAATCCCCAGTACCGCAAAAAAAAAAAAAAAAAAAGTACCTTGAGATTTCACATAACTCCAATCAGAATGGCAATCATAAAAAAACACAAACAACAACAAATGCTGGCCAGGGTGTGGAGAAGTGAGAACCCTAATACATTGTTGGTGGGATTGCAAATTAGTGCAAACACTTTGGAAAATAATATGGAGGATGCTCAGATGAATGGGAATGAACCTACCATATGATCCAGCAATATCACTTCTGGGTGTCCACCCAAAAGAATAGAAACCAAACTATCAGACCGACACATGTGTATCTATGTTTATAGTTGCACAATTCTTAATTAAAAAAAAATTCTCAGACGGCATTAATTTTCACCAACCTAAAACTAAAGTAATTGATTCTTTCCTTTGCTAGTTGAATTCTATTGCTGATCTCATTTGGTGATTTTTTTTTCATTTAGGACATTATATTTTTCAAATATAGAATTGCCATTTGATTCTTTTAAAATTTTTATGTCTTAGGTATCGTGGCATATGCCTATAATCACAGTACTTGCGAGGCTGAGACAGGAGGATCACAGGAGGCCCTCAGGAACTTAACAATACCTTGTTTCCAAATAAAAGATAAAATAGGGCTTAATGTTCCTGGCTTCAATTCCTAGCACCACACACACAAAAAAAATTACATCATTATTGATATTATCTATTTGATAAACTATCATCTTAAACTTTTTATTTTTGTTTATTTATTTATTTATTTTTTCAGTACTGGGGATTGAACTCAGGGGCATTCTACCTCCGAGCTATACCCCCAACCCTATTTTTTTATTCTTTATTTTGAAACAGAGTCTGACTAAGTAGCGGAGTGCCTCACTAGGTAGCTGAAGCTGGCCGCGAACCCGGATCCTCCGGTCTCAGCCTCCCGAACGCTGGGATTACAAGCATGCGCCACCACGCCCGGCTCAACTTTTTAATTCTTTAAGCATGATTTCCTTAGTTTTTTTAAGGTACTTATAACTACTTGATATTTTTGTTAAATCCATCATCTTGGTTATTACAGGTAATGTCAGTGGCCTGTATTTTTTCCTATATATGGGTCATCCTTTACAGGTTCTTTTCTTAAGTCATAATTTTTTTCCAAAATATAGATATTTTAGGTAATAATAGATATGGATTCTCCCACATCTCTTAGACATGTTTTTGTTTGATTCTTTGATTAGTGACTATTAATGATTTGTCCACTTCTCTATTTATGGTTTCCAGTTCATTATGCCTCTTTAACTTCTACTTTAGGGGGCCCAGGAACATCAAAGCATCTCCTTATTCATACAGCCTTTTCATTGTTTCAAAATCCATTTTTGTCACATCCAAATTTATCATACCCCTTGAAAATCCTCCCAACTTGCGGCACATATGAAAGATTTTATTCATCTTCAGAAATGTTCTGTCTAAAGGATAACTACCTTCACGGAGAGGTATGTCTTAATATGGAGAATGACTATGGTTTAGATATTGTTTGCTCCCCAGAGGCTCGTGTGCATTGTGGTGGTATAGAGGAGGTGGAACCTTTAAGAGGTGTGGTCTGGTGGAAGTTGAATAGATCATGGAAACTCCATCCTCATGAGTGTATTAACGCTGGCTTATAAGAGTTACCTATAGCAATGGATTAGTTTCTACAAGAGTATGCTATTTCAAAGGAAGCTTGACCCTTACCCAGTCTCTTGCTTCCCATCTTGCCACATGACCTCTTCCACATGAATTTCCACATTGTTACTCCATCCACCATGAGGTCCTAAACAGACCTGGAAAGATACTGGCACCATACTTTTGAATGTCCAGAACTGTGAACTGAATAAACCTACTTTCTTTAGAAAGTACTTAGCTTCTGGTATTTTGTTATAGCAACATGAAATGGTCTAATATGAGTTCTACTCATAAAAATACAAAGAGAAAGTAGGCAGGAAAAAACTCTCAAAACTAGCTCTTCTTCCATTTAAAAGCGATCAAGATAGCTGGGTGCAGTGGAGTGTACCTTTACTACCAGCTACTCAGGAGGCTGAGGGAGAGAGGATATCTTGAAACCAGGAGCTTGATGTTGCTGAGTTAACATAGTTAAGACCCCATCTCATTAAAACAAACTGAAAAATAAATAGAGATACAGCTATCATTACATTCCAGAAAAGCCCAGAATCATGTATATTTGGTTTCAGACAATAATAGCAAGCTGATCTACTTTGGAATGTCAGTATCTCCAGTGCATACAAAGTATATTCAAAAGTATTTATCTTGGCATCAGTGGCTATTTAAAATAAGAATCCTAGCTAGGCATTGTGGTGCATGCCTGTAATCTCAGTACTTGGGAGATTGAGACTGGAGAATTGTAGGTTGGAGACAAGCCTCAGAAATTTAGTGAGACCCTCAGCAACTTAACAAGACCCTATTTCAAAATAAAAAAATAAATAAAAAGGGCTGGGGTGTAGCTTGGAGATAGAATGACCATTGGTTCAATCCCCAGTAATACACACACACACACACACACACACACACACACACACATTCACACACACACACACACATGCACTCCCATTTTTAGATATTAAAATTTATCAGTTTAATAAAATCACTTTTCTATGAATATCTTAAAAGTGTGCATTATAATCACATATCATTTGCTGTCTCCCGTTTACATTTCCCCTTATGTTGTATCTCCTAGTAAGGATGATTGTACCTTTCCTTTCTATCAGGGCCAGTCCTACCTTTCTTTCAAGACTTGGCTTATTTCTTACCTCTTCTATGAAAACCTTTTCCTGCTAGGTGATTTTTCATTTCTTTTAGCACTATAGGATTTACTCAATATATCTCCGTTTATATCTTTCCTTTGGCAGGTAGAAATTTACTACCTTGGGTCCTCTATTCTTCTAAGCCTCCGCCAATTAAAATGTGAACTACAATTTCCCTGTCATGTTCCAGATGCTCAAGAAGACTATTACCTACCTGGATACAGTGGCATAGTCTTTTATTTCTATTCTTTATAGTCCAGTGCTAAAGGGCCTTTAACCTTTTACACATAGTGACCAGCTGTAATAAAGAATTCTTTTCCATGGTGAGAAAGAAGGCAAAAACTGTATCCTTTACAATTACTCCTAGTGGGAATTTTTTTTCTCCCAATAATGTCTCTGACAAAATCACTGAATAGTTTAATTCACTCAAGGACAGAGACAAAGTGTTATCTTGCTCTTTAGAGTAACTTGTACATAGTAGGTTGCAAGGAAATATTGAGCAAAGCTTCCCCATGGCTTGCATATAGTTCTGTGCCATTTATTCCTGTCCCCTAAATAATGTATGCATTTCTAATATGCTAAAACAAATAACATTAATTTTACTGACTTTATCAGTGACATATGCAAATCTTTAAGCAAGCCCTTGCAAACGACATCTTTCTCTGCATGATTCCACCTAAGCCCATGTGTTCAACCAACCCCACTCCTGGTTTTCCTACACTTAAAACTCTTTCTTAACCTGATACATCTAACACTGTGTGGTGACTTGGAATGGCCTCTTTGTAGAACCTGCAAAGGCTAAGAGTTCTCTTGCTCTTATGTGGATTTACAGAGGAGAAAAGGCAGTATATGAGTGTAAGGACACATGTTTATCAAACCCCATGGACACCTTGCCCACTATGGTCCACTGTGGAGCTGAGGTCATACTGCTTTGTCATTATGCTCTCACCTTTCCTACCTTCTCCTCCTCCTCCTCCTCCTCCTCCTCCTCCTCCTCCTCCTCCTCCTCCTCTTTCTGCTTCTTCTTCAATTTTCTTCTCCCTCTTCTCCAGACTATACAGATATTATCCTCATTATCTATTTCCAAATAGGGATATATAGTGTGCTAAAACCACTATACCCTGCTTACCCTAACCTATCCCCTACACCTCACTTGCAATTTACAGTACTTCAAGTACTTTTACAAAAGCTACCATGCTGTTCCTCTTATTCATCTCAACAAGCATCATCATGAACACATACACTTTTTCAGTGGCAAGATAATCAGGAATTCCGGAGCCTAGGTTCTTGCTCTCTTTGGTACCCAGGGAGAGGGATTGGAGCATCCATGTTGGTGCTGGTCATGGTGGCAGAGAAGACATAATGTAGCTTCCTGGTCAAGACAGCTTCCAAAAGCAATGGCTTCCTAACACTGGTGGCTTCTAGATTCTGGTGGCTTCAGTTGGAAAACATGCTAGCTTCCTGGATGTAAAATGGGAACTCTTGGTAGTTCTAGTTCTTTAATGTGGTTTTCTGAAAGTTCAACCTGGGTTGCCAGCCCTCTGAAAGATTGGGCAAGCCATTTCATGCTCCACACTAAATACATCTCTGCTAAAACCAGTCGCAATATATTTTGCTTTCTACAAGTGCAACCTGACTGATCCAAGGGCCAACCACGTACCAGGGGTTGTCTGAAAGCAACTGGCAGTGCACAGTTACCGAGGCCCTATTCATTGCTGAGTGAATATGCTCCACAACATGTCAGGATAGAAAGCTCCATTATTCATTTTCTGGTGCTGCATCTCCTTGTGTGCATTTTTATTAAAGCCATCGTTTGTCATGTTAAGCAGCTGTTGCAACATAAAGAGTAACTGTCAAATAATATGGCATTTGGAAATGGTGACATTTTCCTTTTAATGTCTTTTTCCTCCATCTCTCTCTACCCTCTTTCAAACTATTGCTGCAATGGTAATGCGTGAGGACCATCAACCTGACAAGTGGCTCTGTTTGCTGCTAAACAAAAAGAGAATTGGAAACAGGCCCTTCCTTGTTCTCAGTGAATTCTGAGATCTTCATGGGAAACTGTAGCCTTTTGCTGCCTTTGCTTTAGGCACTGTGCGATTGGCTATATTTACTACACAGACCAGAGGTTGGTTACCTTTGGCTTATAATTTTGCTGATGGAAAGAGAGTACCCTTCACTGCCTCTAGCTGTCTGCCACCTGCAACCACAGGGTTGGAGCATGGTGTATCCAGATCCAAGAAGAGCCTCACAGAGCCCATGCCTGGCACTCGGTTTCCAGCTATCACTCTGCACCAACCAGTGCCAACAAATATGACAGTTTTGTGTTTGTTGCTTGTTTGTTTTTAATCAACTTGTGTGCTACTGCCAGAGCCTGCTTTGGCAACCTTTTCCTACTCATTGATGAGGCCTCTTCATTCCCAATTTCAAGCTCCATCCTGGCCTAGATTTCAAGTAACATGTTGTTCTCACTCTTAAGGGATTTTATGGAATTCATGGTGCTAGTCTGGCTCTAAGGAAGTACGCATTGTCACAAATACAATTGTTACCTCCACGTTCATTCAATATCACTAATTCAAACATCCCATTCTTATGTCATCTGCTTATATCACCCTACTTCCAGCTTGCTTGTCCAACACTCCCACCACAATATATTTTTGACTGTTTTGAGACTTCACAACCATTAACTTCTCTACCCTGTCTCAATTTATGAGACCACTACTTTTTCACTTTTTTTCCCAACACCAGTGTGTATTTCATGTTTCGTTACTTGTGATTATACCAACACTTCCGAGTCCCTTGATTACCAATTATTTCATTGTAAATATGTCATCAAATTTCCACCCTGAATAAACCCAACATTCTGCTTTCTCTGAATCTGCAGCTGAGGAGTCAAGTGCACTTAAGGAAGCATCAATGTAGACTGACTCCTTTATATATTCATGCTCAACAAAGTCAAGCTGCCCTCAACTTTATCCTACAATATTGCTACTGTTCATTGGCCACTTTGTACTAATGCTTTGCCGCAGTCATCTCAATCCTTTGACAAAGTCTTCCCCAATAATCTTCTTTTATTCCTAATCCATGCCCTCCTGCTCTCAGTAGAGAATCACCATCTTCTTAAAGAAAACAAGAGCGAGAGCGAGAGCGAAACTGCTAAGTGGGAATACTCTAAACTTCCCTTTACTGAGCACATAAACCTCTCCACATGTGGATCTTTTTTTCCTTCAGTTGCTCTGGAGGGGATATTCCTCTCCAAACACTGACTAATAAATCCAGCTGTGCTTCAAATTTCATCTCATATTGGTTTCCCCGGGAAAATTATTCTAATGGTGACATCTTACCTCTGTCGTATATTAAGACTCAATATATACTTCCATTGGTTTTTAAACGTATGAAAAATAAATTTAAAAACCCATTTTTTTTTTACTTAGGCCTTCATCTTCCATGCTATTTCTCTATTACTCTCTTCCTTATCAGGCATGTATCTCAAAGAGTTTTCCAGACATTTTTATTCTCATTTCTCATCTTCCAATCACACTTCTATGAATGATAATATGAGCTTTAACTCATCATTCCATCAAACAAGCTCTTCCGTGGTCACCGGTTACCTCAATAATATAAATTTTACTGGTATTCTTACGTCTTTTTTCTACTTTTATAAATCACAGTGAGAATCAAAGTGACATAGATATGCATACACATAACACTTGGTGTATTTCCCTCCAGATCCAACCTATTCCTGCACATATTAGTGAAATTGGCAGGGACATCTCCATATATGGACATAGCATTATTTGAATTGTTTCCTTCATCAGCTCTCCTTTTTTTCCTTTCCACTTCTCTACTCCCCATTCCCCTTCCATTATTCTACTGGACTCTCTCATTTGTCTAAAGTCATTTTTGGTTCCTCTTTTCTCTCTAACTCCTACACACGAGAGAAAACATATGGCCCTTTACTTCCTGCAACTGGCTGATCTCTTATCATAATACTCTCTACATTCATCCATTTTCCTGCAAGTGACAAAATTTTGTTCTTTTTTTTTATTGATGAGTAAAATTCAATCATATGTATCTATCACATTTTTGTTATTCATTCATCTAGACAGACACCTTGGTTGTTTCCATAATTTGACTCTTTTGAACTGTGCTCCTATAACCATAGATATGCCTGTATCACTGTAGCATTCTGACTTTAATTCTTTGGAAAAGATACCAAGGTGTGGTTTAGCTGGGTCATATGGTGGTTCCATTTCTAGTTTTTTGAGGAACTTCCATAGTGATCTCCATAGTTGTTCAAGTAATTTGCAGCCCCACCAACAGTGTTTTAAGAGCTCCTATTTTCCCACATTCTTCTTGATCCCTCTGTCCTTCCACACATTCTCTTCCTTCAAATCATACCCCCCTTTTTTCCAGCTCTAATCCTGTTTACTTTCACTTGAAATTCATCTTTCTCAGCCTGGCTTTTGAATGTTGGAGTTTCTCAAGGCTCTTCTAAGGTCCTCTCATCTTTTCATTCTATATTATATCCAGAGCCAATAACTTCATAATTACCTAAAATCTGATAACTAACTAATTCATCTCTGAAGTCTAGAGCTCTCCACATATCTGTCCAACTGTCTTTTTAACATTTTTTCTAGGACTCATTCATTCTCTCAACAGTTCCTGAGCACCAATCATGACCCAGGTATTGGTTGAGGCACCAGTGATAGACCAATGAACACAGTAGACCTGGACTTTGTCACAAGAAACATAAGATTACAGTGGGAGACTAAACAATAAACAAAAATATAATGATAGAAAGTGCTCTGAAGAAAAATTAAGCCATGTATAACATTGATATATGATGTAAGTTTTGTTGTTGTTGTTGTTGCTTTTAATTGCATGGTTATGGGAATTCTCTGTGATGAAGTGATATTTGATCCACAAGTGAAAATTTGGGGAAAAAAACATACAAAGCTTTGGAGGAAAATAATTCCAAGCAGAGAATACCACAAGTAGAAAGACATTGCATTGCAATAATATAATTATATAAAGCATATAAACTCAGCATAAAAGTATATAACTTTTAAGATCCCTTGATTTACCCAATGTCTTCCATTTCAGCTTTGATGTCCTTCCAGATTTCCAAGCAAAACTCCCCACACTTTTCATATCTAATCAATTACTAACTCTGTAAAATTTATTTCTCTGAAAAATATATTTTGTTGTAATGAGTTACACATTTCCTATTATCATTAGCTGGATCTCTTCCTTCTTTGTCCCAAATGCCAAGATTTGCCCAGCATAGCAGTCATATCTTCTAGGTAATGTCCTCTCCTAATCTCTTCTATCATATTGCCTTAACTCATTCCTGTCTAGCTATGTCTTGCAACATAAGATTAAAATGATGTGCAAAGATTTACTAATATTTGCTCTGGACTCTTTTACTTGCCCAACATAAGATATTAATTTATGAGGTCATATTGGAGGTATATTATGTTGGAAACTCGGAACGAAGGTAGAAGCGCCAGCTGTGTCCAAAAGCTTTTAATGTAGTTGGGTATTTGTTCTTTTCTTACAAAGGATTGATAGCTACTGGACTTGGATAGAAGGTTGAACAGACTGAAGCGGGAAGTAAGAATCATAGAACATAGGATTTGATGATCTCAGTACCTGTTTTCTTAATGACATAAGATTTGCTAAAATAATTTATTTTTTCCATCAGAAATATCTCCTATAAAAATCAGACAGCCATGTATTAATCCTTAATAGTTGATGTGACCAATAGCATGCCACTCTGACTTGTGTTTATTTCTCTTGTGGAGGTCAAGGGTGAGGTTAGCATGTACAGTAGAAAATAGCTCCAAATTCTCACCATCAGGTGTTCTAGTTGATTTGCAGAAAAATAGGATGATGATTTTATAATAGCTAATAGAATTTCTGATTTAATGCAGCTGCTAGAAATTAGCAGGGACTCCATTGAAAGCTTCCCAGTCACTTATAATAACAGGCTAATAAATCATTCCCGGCACTTTCTGGCATTTATGATTCTATTAGAAACCTAAGACCTGATGCGGCTACTCTTCTCAGTTTATTTTTCATTTATTTATTAAATTACCTTGTAAAGTTCAAGGGGAAAAAAACACATTGCTCTCACTTTGCTGCCAAATATATGAATGAGTGATAGCATCTCCATGGAATTCCTCATTTCAGAGGGAGTAGGAGAGAAAAGGGAGAATATTTAGGTGAGGGCACAGGGAACTTTTTGACATTTCCATGGTGTTGGAATCAATGTGAGGCATTACAGAAAGTACTGGACATATGGGAAGAACCCCGTCCTACACATTTATTTCTACACTCCGCGTAGGTGAAATGGGCCAGTTTCTCAGTGTCTGAGAGCTTTCATTCTCTCACTTATAGAAGTCAGATCATCATCTCTCAATGTCTACTTGCAAGGATATTGATAGGCCTAATAAAATAATAAACATGAACGTGCTTTTAAAATCATCGGGCTCAATGTATGTTAGTTATTTTTGTTTATGAAGGGCTTTGTTTTTTGCTTGTTGGAGACACTTATTCAAAATAGGAAGCACTGATTGCTAAGCTATTTACAGCTGCTTTGTTCCCGCTGCCCTGGGCTCCTAAGGAAGATCTATCACTCTTTCTCTGCTGGATCTCTGAATTGAATTCTCAACTCTGTCAATAACAACTAAATAATACACCAAAATACCCTAAATCTGGAGCCAGGCCAGCTTCCTTCTAGATTTAGCTCATAGACAGCTATCTGCTCACATTGCATCTCCGAGATCACAAGGAAGTCATGTGTCACACTAACTGTATATGCAGCCACACAGTCCCCCATGTGGTCATATATTTTTTCACATTCTTATAAATACACTTTGGCAGAACTTATGTCATCTGGTCTTTGAATTTTAAATATAACGAAAAGATATTTAGGAGCAATGGGAGTGATGTACCCAACAACATCTGGCAGACAGAATTATATAGAGCATGTAAAGGAGTCTTTGGTGACCCACCTGATCTATGAACTTGCTAAAATAGGAAGCAGTTCAATATATTTAATTCAATTCCGAAAAGTATTTATTAAAACAGCTCTCTGTAGCTTAGTGTTATGGTGAACAGAAAGAAATGCAGTGCATTATTTTGCCCCAGAGAAATTTGTAATCTCATAGAGAGATAAGATATACACACAAGAAATCCCTGGAGGACATGGTGAGGAGATATATGATTGATTAGGAGTAGAAATGGACCAGAATACACGTGGAAGTCATGATGCATAGTGTAGAAGATGCTGAAAAGGATTTCTGAACTTGGGGAGACTCAGAGGAAAGGGAAATGATGGATAAATGGCATTGTCAAACTTGGTGGAGGCCGAAAGGATGATGATGCAGAGACCAATGAGGACCCCAGGGTGACTGTGGCTAATAGGGACATCACATTCAGAGCAGAGGAGACAAGAAGAAATGCCAGTAGCTGATGTACAATGAGGTAATAGGGCAGGCAGGAGATAAAAGTATGGAAATAGTTTGAATCTACCTTGAAGTGTCTAAAATTATTTCACCTTTAACACCAATAATAAGTCACATAAGATTTAAGGAAGGGATGTCAGGCTTAGATTTGGGTTTAAAATAGTGACTTTGGTGGCATAGTAGAGGAAAAGGTTAGTAGCAGGAGACCAATCAGGAGGCCTTTGGCATGGAGAAGGCTTAAAATGGCAAGAGCTTACACTAAGCCAGATGTAAAACAGGGACAGTGCTCTTAAAATTAGGACTATTCATTTTGAAGTTTTATTCCAGAGAGGTTACATTTAAATGAGTAATCATGTGAATGGGTCCCCCTGGGGTGGGTGCAATGGTGCAATGTATGGCTCTACAAAGATCTGAAAAAAAGATATTTCTAGGATCAATATGACAAAGCTTTGCAACCAGCCAGATATTCAGGGTAAGGAAAAAGGGACCAGTCCCTGGCTCAGTGTTCTTCTCTATCTACATTATAGATAAATATAATATACAAATAACATTGCTGTGCTAATTATCTCTGGATTCCAGAATCCAATATTCATCTGCTTGCTTACTTTCTGCACTTGGATTTCTAGTAGGCATGTCAAGTTTAACATATCAGACCCAAACTACTCGTTTTCTTCCATTTCCAACTTGTATATCCCGCGTGTCAGTGCCAACTTTATCTTTTCAGTTATTCAGGACTTAGAATCAATTTTAGAATCATGTTGACTACTTCTATCCTCTCACATCTCACACTGAATCCATGAGCAAAGGTGGCCTGAACCATCTTCAAAACACATTCGGAACCCGTCCCTTCTTCCTACCTCCGCTGATACTGACCTGTGCTGCCTCTCCCAGATCACTGTGTCAGCCCCTGGGATGACCTCCCTGCACCTACACGCTCTTCCATACAACTCAGTCTCACCACAGCAGTGAGAATAGTCTGCTCAAGATGGTTCAGGTTACGTCCCTCTTCCACCCCACCTCTCCCTTTACGTGATCTAGCTCCTGCCTCTGCTTCCTCACAGCTCCAGTCAGCCTGCAGCTCCTCGTTCCTCAGACATTTGCAGCACCCTCCAGGCTCCAGCCTCATGAAATATCACACTGTATCTCATAAATATGTGCACTACCACATACTAATCAAAAATTAAAACAAAAAATTTGTGGAGACGGAAATGCTCATTATCCTGATTTGATCATCACACATCATAGACATGTGTCCAATTATCATACCACATCCCATAAATATGTACAAATAAAATTGTAAAATTTTTTGGTACTGGGGATTGAACCCAAGGGCATTCTACCTCTGAGCTACACCTCCAGCCCTTTTTTTTTAAATTTTTTTGTTTTGAAACAGTGCCTCGCTAATTTGCTGAGACTGACCTCGAACTGGTGATCCTCCTGTCCCAGCCTCCCAAGCACTGAGATTAGAGGCAGGCATCACCACCCCTGGCAGTAATAAATTTTTTAAGAATAAAAGAAAGTGCTGGGCATGGTGGCAAACACTTGTAATCGCAGTACTTGAGAGGCTGAGATAAGAGGATCGAAGGTTCGCGGCCAACCTCAGCTACTTAGTGAGGCCCTCTACAACTTAGTGAGACCCTGTTTCAAAATAAAGAATAAAAAATAGGGCTGGGGGTGTAGATTGGAGGTAGAAGGCCCCAGGGTTCCACCCTTAGTACCAAAAAAAAAAAAAATTCCTCCTCTCAACATCTGTATGACTGACTTTGTCATGAGGTTTTCACTCCAACATCATCTTCTCAGTAAGATCCCCTGTAACTGTTCTGTTTAAATTGCCAGCTTCCCAGGATTTCTCATTCCCTTCCCCGCCTTAACTTTCTAATGCGTATTGTTATCTAGGAGACTATGTTTTCATTTAAAACATAAATATATTTATGACTTAATGCATTTATTGTCTTTTCCACTGAATAAAAGCTTCCTTAATATCTCAGCACTCAAGAAAAATGTGGCATGGGTAAGTAGACTGGATGGTTGTCAGAATACAAATAACATTTCAGGGTGGAAGATGAACATATTTAATCAAGAAAAGCTTAGAGTGAAAACTAGTATTTAAAAGAACTGAGAAGGAAGGGAAGGGGAGGGTGAAAGAGACAGGAGAATTATAGAGTTAAGTGGGAAATGGATTATTCAAAGAGTGAAGGTTTTAAAATGAAATGTCATAGAGAGGCCTAAGTTAGATCAAAGCCAAGCACTGAATATATATACTACAGTTTGAGAAGTTGATTCCCTTCAGGAAATCGGTTTCAGTTAAATAGAAAGGGCAGGTGTACCTTCCAGAGTCTTGAAACATGAACAGGAGGTAAAGAACTATGGGTAGCAAATACTACCCTTCCTGTTTTTCACCAACCTAGTGAAGATACAGAGGAAAGCAGGATGGGTATAAATAGGGTGTGGTTAGAGGTCCCACCCCCACTAGCAGTAATGGTGACTCATAAATGGGGAAAGAAAGCCAGACAGAAATATTTCTTTGATAATAAAAATAAACATAAAATGTCATCAAGAAACTCCCCTTATTTTCTTAATTATCAGTTTATATCCAATTCTGACAAGAGGACTTTTTAAAAGTTTAGCATTTTATGTTATTATTAAAAATATTATACTAATAATAGCCTGACATTTGTAATCCATTAAACTAGAAATTATTTGTTTCTTCCAGAAGGAAAACAGAGAGTGGGAGAAAAGCAATGGTGTTTTTATTTGTTCTAAGTATTTCTTATTTTCTTAAGAAAGATAGGCCCTGTGGATTTATTACTGATAAGTACTTTGTAATGAAGTGTTAGCAAGAAATGCACTTGAAGTGCCTTTAGCAAATTTAATTTTTAAGTGCATTATATAGTCAGAAAATTGACATTAAAAACAAGCATGTACTTTTCCATCTCTATTCTCCCTTGGTGGTTTCCAGGCCATCTCTATTCAGTTCATAAGCAAGAGATAATTTAGTAAATGGCATAGTCACAAACAAGCCCAAGTGTTTCCCTTCAATTTACCATGTCTCTGTGGACAAGAAAAGAAAGTCTGTTCTGAACACTGAGATAAACATTGGCTTTATTCATCTCACCAAGCATATATTAGGCATTTGTTTTATGCCTTGCACAATGCCAGGCACAACAAAGAATAAAAAAGAAATTGCAAAGGTCTCATTGCCGCAGTTAAAACAGAGAAGATGTAGTGGAAGGATTAGGAAAGGGTTTGTAAGACCTAGCAGTGCAATGCTGGGATGTGGATAGGCCAGGCTCTGGTTATGGCAAAGCCCAAGAGGACAGGGATCCAACCTATGTAGCAGAGTCAGGTGGGTTTTCTGACAAAGGGGGAAGGCTGTGGTGGTTAATGAAAAACCACAGGTAGGGACTGCAAATTCATGTACAAAGCTTAAAAATGAGCTGATATTAACAGAGAAGAAACTTTGGGAGAAACAGTGAGGGATAAGATGAGATGGAGGTAAAAGGCCTCAACTGCCTGAGGAATGAATTATTTGCTAGGATGACCACAAACAGGAACCACTGTGCATTTATAAACTGTTGGCTATTGGCTACAGAGTTGTTTAGGGGAAATTAACATGACAGTTTCATGAGTGAATGACTAGAGAAGAGAGATTTTATAAGGGAAATGAAAAGATAGAAATGACTATCATTTTGACTTATGAACTGATCTTAGACTTGGCTAACTTAAGAAACAAGGTTAAAAGTTAAAAATAAATAAATAAGTGGCATCCCCAAACAAGAGCAGACAGAAAACCATGATACCTAAGTCATTCTAAGTTTCCAACCCATTTCCAACCCAAAGTGATGAAGAAGCAAATGCAAAATCATTTTTGTGTGCTACATGTTATGCTAGGCATTTCACATTCTATTATATTTTATCGGTGAAGGAGGTTCAGTGACTGACCTAACTAACTCCATCTGTCCTGCTTTGACTCCATTTGCCTCTTTAACATTTTTCCTTCTGAGTTCTCCAGAACTACTCTCTCGTGCTGTTTACCTTGGATTCTAGGAACAACAGGTCCGATCAATGGACATTTTTTATGACAAGAGATCGAAACGACCTCAAGCAATGGCATGCCCAGCAGACTGATCACCCTATAGTGAGATTACCTGGACTAAGTGCCAGCAAATGTCCCATGATGGGAACTGAAGCTTTCTTTCTAAGTAGGGGCAATCCTTCCATTATGGGAACCAAATTGCTCCCTTGAGTGATAGTGACATCCCTCAAGTGATAGTGAGATAATGATCAAGGAGATCCTATGGCCGGAACAATATTACCTGCTTTGTCAGCTATGCAAATAACCAGCCATGGAAGCACCAACCCTTGCTTTTTCTCCTCTTTTCTATAAAACCTCAAAGGTCCTGTCAGCCCCTTGAGGATAGACTTTAGATCACTAGCCTTTTTTTCTGTGCTTCCCAATTTGGCCAAGCTGATTAAAGCTCCTTTCCTGCCCTTTATTGCTGCTCATCTTTTTGATAGACATCTTGAGATGAGTGGGCAAACCTAATCCGTGAGGATCCCTGCAGCCAGGGCCTTCATCCCAAAACTCCGATAACATCTCCACAATTACACTGTAAGGAGAAAAGTCAAGGTTTAAAGTTTTAAGTTATTTGTGCAAGATCACATACCCAAATGTTTGTGGAATTGAGATTCAAGGGCTGGCATTTCAAATCTAAGGCCATGATTCTTTTTTTTTTTTTTTTTTTTTTTTTTTTTGCGGTACTGGGGATTGAACTCAGGGGCATTCTACCTCAGAGCTATATCCCAAGCCCTATTTTTTTTTTTTATTCTTTATTTTAAAATAGAGTCTCACTAAGTTGAGGAGGGCCTCACTAGGTAGCTGAGGCTGGCCGTGAACCCGGATCCTCTGGTCTCAGCCTCCTAGATGCTGGGATTACAAGCGTGCGCCACCACACCTGGCTCATGATTCTTTTTGACATATTTGGCCTAGATTTCACTGCTCCCATGGATGCATTTAAACTTTCTCCATTTTCTCCACTATTCTTTCCCCACAGCCCAGGCCAATTCAGCTACTTTTGCTCTTCATGGAAGTGCCATTTTTCTGATGCTATTTCCATGATCTCCTATTTCTTTCTCATCTCCTTTACTTATGTCTATGAATATTTAAAGATCTGCAAATGTCACCTGCCTTAAGAAACATTTCCATTTCTCCCAAATATCTGTGATCGCTCTCTCCTTGTACACTACCTCAGCCTTTCTCTACCTTCCTATTCTATTGATACTGCAGTTGCTGGGGTGTTTGTCTCACATCCATAATATTAGACTGAAAGTTTTTGAGAATAAAATAAGACTTTTTATGTGTCTTATTACTGATCTTCCTAATTCCATTATAATAAGAATTTGTGGAACAAAAATGCAAAGAGAGAAACAAATTAGAGGAGAAAAGGCACTGGACTTAAAAAAAACAAAGCAATATATTGCAGCTACTCAAGTTTAAAGGACAGGAGTGTTCAATATAAAATGATCCTGCACATGAGGGCAAGAAAGCTGTGCTCTTTGGTCAAAGTCAACTTCACCATTCTGGACCTTAGTTCCTCCTTGAACTTTTAAGAGTTATAGACACTTCACAGTCTCTAAAACCATGTCCACCTTTAATATTCTGTTATAGATGTTTCAAGAAAGAAAGTAAAACTGCAGGCCTTGATTACCTTATTAAACAGGTTCTCCTTCTAAGAAATCAGCTTCACTCCAACAGTCAACTTTAATAAGACAGCTCAGCTGACCCCTCTAGGGTGGGATGCATGCCAGAATTTCCCTAGGCCCCTGGGCCCCTTGTAAATCACAGTTGATATTCCAGTTCCCAGCCTGGGTAATGTGCTGTGGCTTATTTGCATAACAATTACACGCATTAGGAAGGCTACTGATTGGAGCACTCCTTGCCAAATTATGATGGCTCTTTGAATGAAGCTCCCTTTCCTGTCTCTGAACAGCTGCTGGTGGTATGCTGGGTCTTCAATCACCAGAGGGAGACTGGCACCCACCCCCGCCAGCTTTGAAAGTTGCTTTTCAAGAGAGAGGCATCTCGGCATCTCTCCACAACAATATTTCTACAAAAGCCATTGCCAAGTGACCTTTCCCAAGCAGGGCAGCAAAGACTGTCACAGCACCATGGTGTGGGAGGAAAACTGGAGACAGAGCTGGCAACCAAGAACAATGCTGGGTAAGAACTTCTGGAGTTGGTCCAGGTGTGGTGCCCATTTGATCAAGTTTCCACGTTGAAAAAAGTAATTTAGTTACTTAAGAAAAATATATTAAGTTGTTTCTCTGTATTGGCATTGCACCAGTTACTGGTCAGGGGAGATTCAAAAGAACCAGTCCTGACTCCTACAGCAGAGTCAGGTGAATGGCCACACATGAGCCCAGTGCAACCTGTCTGTGCTCCCTGTGTTGTTGCATTGTCATGTAAATGTTTATCATCCTTTCTATGCTCTGTATAAGCTCCTGAAGCTGATTACGTCATACTTTCCTATTACCTCATCCCAACACAATAATTGAACAGTGTAAATACCTTGAGAGCAAAACCTTGCCTGCTATTTCTTCTGTCCTGTGTCCCATATTATTCAGCAAAGTTCTTTATTTATGTCAAGTGTTCCACAAAGCATTATAGACATGAACATATAATTTAAAAATAAAATGATCAGCATTTCCTGCCCATATATCACTACATATATTTTTGAGGCTAAGGCAATTATGTTGATTGTTCACCACTGTTTAACTAGTAAATGTAAAGGAAAGTTAAAAAAAAAAAAAAAAGATTGTCTCTGTCACTATGACAAAATGCCTAAGATAATCAGCTCAATAAGGAAAAAGGTATATTTTTGCTCATGGTTGCAGAGGACTTAGTTCATGGTGAGTTGCTTCTCTGCTTTGGATCTGTGACCAAGCAAAACATCACAATGGGAGCCTGTGGCAGAGGAGGTCAGGAAGCAAAGAGAGGGAGGGAGGGAGGGAGGGAAAAAGAGAGCAAGAGCAAGTAAGTGAGGGGGGGCAGGGTCCCAATTCCCCTTCAAGGGCAATGACTTAACTTTTTCCCACTAAGCCCCACCACTTAAAGGTTACACCACCTTCTAAAAGTGCCACAAGCTGGTAACCTCATTGTTACCACATGGGCCTTTAAGGGACACTCCAGATCCAAACTAGAGTAGGGATCAAGGAGCTTACTCAGTAGTCACCTTCTTAATGAGTTCCACTCTGTACCAGCCACTTTCCAAGAATCAAATCAATTGAATTCAGAATTCCCTGTATTCCTCAGAAATTCCTGGAGAGCCATCAACTTACTTTGTGATTGAGGACTAATAATTCTACCTCCACCATCAGGGCTAAGTTTTACAGTCTTTAATTTAGGAAAGCACTCTTCTTCCAGGGGGGCTTAGGCTCATCCTCTACATGACCTTTGCCAAGGCCAGAAAGCTGAGTACCTATTGAATCTACTCAGATTCCAGCAGGATGTGCCACCCCTATGTACCTGAGTCTTCTATTTACTCAGACTTAAAATAACAATGATAGCTAGGTTATCAAGTTATTGAGCACTTGTTATTTTTTTCAGAAATATTAACAGGTAGGTGGAGAGTCTTTACAGTTACTCTGTTATTTTTCATTTGAAATGAATTTCACCATGTATTAAGTATTTATGATATAATCTCAATAAATCTCATGGTATCAGAACCTTGGGTAAACAAAGATATAGCACTTACTATTGGTACACTGAAGGAGACATATTAATTCATAATTGTATTGCACTGCATGGAAATACTTTCATTCTTATTTAATCCTTTCCATATTGAGCAACAGGCATTGTGAAAAATCATTTTGACCCTTCATAGCTAGATAATGAAAATGGAGCCTTAAAATGGTAAGTAGCTTGTCCAGGATAAAGGGAATAACTGGTGGAGTCAGAATTGACCTCTAATAGTCTAAATGCATGGCCCAAGGCTCTTTACCACTGTGAATACTGCTCTCCAACCACACACCAGTATCCTCCATGGAGTCCCAACCAAAGGCCACTGATTGCTGATTGAACCCCAAACAGTGAACATCAGCCAGCTTTAGAGACCATCCATCACCTTTGCTCTCCTTGGCTTAAAATCATTGGTTGATATTTACACTCAAAATCTTCAGAGTCCAATTAGTTGCATCAAACATCTGTCACCTTTTTTATTGTTTAGTGTGAAAGCCCGTCCAGTTTCTGTACTTTCTCACATTTTTAATCCACAGTGTCCATATGCCCTGCCACACACTTAGCTTAACTCCTCTTGTACTGTGCGTGGTCTATTAATTATAAACACACTCTGCCATAGGCTGAGCCAATGACCAAGTATCTCTCAACTTACCTGTCCCTGTTCTTCCTATAAAACACTTGATGCTTCCATCATATCAAGAGGGAGTGTCTTCCACTTTTCTCTACTTACCATAAGCTTATCATCTTCGTTTACTCCTCAGCACACATCATTGGGCTTTCATTCACACTATTCCCCTGAAACTTCCCTGGCCAGGACACCCATGGCTTCCTGATATTAACAGATGACTACATATATATTAACTTGAAACAACACAAATTTGTTTTGTTATCCATTCTGTGAATCAGGAGTCAGTTAGATCCTTTACTCATGGTCTTACCAGGCTGAAATCAAGGCTGAGTTGGACTGGACTGTGATTCCTATCTGAGGCTCAGAGTCATCTCCTAGGTGTACTGGGAGTTGGAAGAATTTATCTGCATGAGTTTGTAGGACTGAAACTCCCAGGTCCCTTTCCTGAGCAATCTCATAGGCAACTTACAGCTTGGCTATTTGCTTGTCCAAGGCAAGCAAGAACAATCCCCTCCATTTCAAATCTCTCTCTTTTAAAGAGCTTAAATAGGTAGGCCAAACCCATCCAAGATAATCACCCCTGTAATTAGCTCAAGATCAACTGATTAAGGATCCTGTGATAGTTAATATTGATTGTCAACTTGACTGGATTGAGAGATATCTTGAAAATTGGTAAAGAAATATAACAAATATTTGAGCTTGAGCTTGAGTGGATGCAATTGTGCTGTAGCCATCAGCAATGAACATCAGACTTTAGATTCTTCTTTAACATGAATTTGCATCAGAAACTCTGGGCAGCTATTGATTTCCCTAGCTCTAAAGCCAGCATATAACCATTGTGGGACTACCCAGCCTATGATCTTGTAAGCCAATCTAATAAATCCTCTCTTATATGTTCTGTTCCACTAGAGAACACTAATACAGACCCTAAATTACATATGAAAAATATCCCTACCTTTTCCCATTTAACCTAGTCATGGGATTGAAAACATCATATTCATGAATCCCACCCATAACCAAGAGGAGAGGATTATATGGGGTACCTAAATTTATCTTTGAATTCTGTCAATCACACCTCCATATTTCCAAATCCAGTTTTCTCTGCTTTCCTGATAAGCTTGTTCTTCCCTTTTCTTCACAATGAGTCATTCCATTCTGCTAATTTAAACATACTTTCCCTTGGTATTCCAATTGTCTCTCTGGCTTTTCTATTCTTGTTGCAAGTTTTGATTTTTTTGTGATCTATTCTGAGCTACATTTTTCCTCCAAAAGAATTACTCTGTATCATGCTTCAGACCCTTGAAATATCTGTTGACCACAGCCTGGAAGGCCCCCTGTTTCCTCTAGCAAACTTCCATTCATCTCTTAGAAGTCACCTTGAGCATGAACTGTGTCTGGAAATTAATTTTAACTTTCTCTCCCCATCTACTGAAAGTGTCCGAATCATCTCGTTTTCATAACATTCCTTGTAAATTCTTACTTAGTACTTACTTCATTGAAGAATGTTCATTGATTCATTCCCCTATCACTGACTATATTTCTTGAGATCAGAGAAATATCCTCATTTAAAAACAATACAAAACATCTGAGGAGTCATTCAATAAACATGAATGAAAAAATAATAATTTTATAGATGAAGAAATTGAGGATATGTGAGGTTAAGTAATTCAATGAACATCACATATTCAGTAATGAGAAGGAGTGAAGAAGCAAGCCTCCTACAGACTTTGGGACCATCTAGCTATTCATAATTGCAAATGCTAGGTCACAGATTTAGCAATGTGGCATGATGATTAGTAAATTCAATTTCAAAATTAGAATACCTACTTAGCATTTTGCCTGAATCATAATAGGTAACCTACTCAATAAGTGTTTTTTAATGAAATCAAAAGTGATTAAAACAAATAAATAATTTGAATTGGGAAATAGTATAGAGAATTTAAAGTGCAACAGTTGTGGATTTGTGTAGTGTTAGGAAAGTTCTCCTCTACTAAATAGACATTGAAACCTGGGCTTAGGATTTGGAATTGCAAAATAAGAATGGGTAATCTAGAGTTAATTATGATCGGGGAAAAAGAGAAGTCCAGTAAGCTATAATAGGAAGTTCCCTATAGATCCTTTGGCTCCTCTGGAGGCAAATTAAGCAAATCTACTGAAGATATAGAAGGAATTCCAATAATGAGTCTTGTAAAATTTGAACCTCTTAAGCTCCAGCTAATGAATAATCTTACAGGTTATCCAAATCCGTGCCCGAAGAAGAAGGAACCAAAAGTGAGCCAAAGAGATAGTGTGGATGTTGGGAAAAGCAAGGATTTCAAGTCAGGTTTCTAAATCTTCCTTCTCTAAGGGACTATATGACTTATTTACACTCTTCCTTGCTCTTTTACCTGTCCATCTGACAATATTTTATGCTAACTAGTGTGTTAGGCAGTGAGGAATAGCAGAGTGATCAAGAACTCACCCCTGTTCTCTAGAAGCTGTCTTGTGAATAGGATCAGCTAGTAAATAGAAATGATAAGCCTGGCATGGTGGCGCACGCCTATAATTCCAGTGCTTAGGAAGTTTGAAGCCAGTCTCAGCAATGTAGGAATACCCTGTTTCAAAACAAAAAAAAAAAATACAACGGCTGCACATGTAGCTCAGAGGTAAAATACCCCTGGGTTAATCCCCAAAATCAAGCATACACCCACACACCACACACACAGGTACACACACACACACACACACACACACACACACACACACACGATAGCCCACTAAAGGGGCTATGGAAAGAAAATTAAAGCATTATTTGAAAAGATAGTTTTGATGGGGAAGAGGAATGAAAGGAGGCATTTGGGAAAGAATATCCCAATCGAGATGATGGAGCATAGGAAAGAAAGTGCTTAAGGAGAGTTAAGAATCTACAGGTCCTTGCATGCATCTGAAACCTCAAGTACATACAAAATAAGAGAAGGTGAAAGTGACACTTACCAAAGACAAGAATGCAGAGGCAGACGAGGAGGGCAGTTGGTATATGGGCTTATGTGTTAGAGAGTCGGTCAATTCTGCGGGCAAGGTGGAGCTATGGAAAGGATCATAGCTGAGATGAGGATAACTACGATTAGACTTGTGATCACAGATGATTACTCTAGCCATGGTTTGGAGAATGAATGTTGGGGGGCAAGAGTGGAAATCAGGAGGGCACTAGACACAAATCAGTTGTTATGGGAATGGGAATGGGCAGAAATGAATAATTTGCAATCCTGTGGAAAATTATTAAATTACAAATGAGAACATAGTAGCACTTTACCTTATATGTTAGTTGTGAAACTTTAATAAGAGAGTGGATTTGAAATTGCTATGTGAACAATAACGTGCTGGTAGTTATTGTCAATGAGGTCGGAGATGTGGAATTTTTCTTTTAAGCAGCCCAAATAACGAAATAATGAGAGCTCATTTGTGCCTTTGAAATATTTCCATCTCTTTTTTTCATTAGGAAAATTTTGGTTACAGAAAAGGAACACCATTTTTTAGAATAAATGAGGGTGGTCTGTGTTCCAGTAAGCGACCAGGTTGATATTCAACTCCCTGGTCAGGGCTGTGTTCTCCTCCTCTTGTGTTTTAACCTCCGGGTAAAATGGCAGTTTTATTAATATTAATACACTTTCATAAAGTGCTAATTTACTCCATCATTTTCCTAATTAGCTCTATTGAATTGTGAGACTCATCTGCATGAATAATGAATCCCTATATGCTTTTTCCAATGTCTGTCTCATCTCTGCCAAAGGAAGTACAGAAAGAAAGAGGAACTCCTCTGTTATTGTTTGATTATTTTGCAGAAAAATAGTCCAGTGTCTGCGAAGCTGGTAAAGGCATCAAAACGGTGCATTAATTAAACTCAGACAGAAATGGGGAGGGCTTAAACCTAGACAGAAATGGGGAGGGCTGCTCCATCTTTTTTTCAGGGGAAATAAAGTGAAGATTTTGCTCTAGGTCTGGTGAACTCTGTCATTTCTCTTGGAATTCACTAATGAATATAGCCTTCTCTCTAGTTCTGACACAATGTCATTCCATCTGCTAGTATTACAGGAGAGAAGATTAAAGGCGATGAGGTGAGGTCAAGAATAGTGGGTTTATTTGATCAAAAGATAAAAGAAATTCACACTTCCTTTCTTCTCAGAACTAATTATCCCAATTAGATTAAAAATGGAGCTATTCATAAAACTGACAAAAATCAATTTTAAGAATATTTAAAGAATTTCTAACAATAAGTTAATTAGGTAAGCATAGCTCCACGGTAGAAAAATGGGCAAAGTAAATGAACAGGCACAGCAGAGGAGAAGAAACACAAGTGAGAAAAGTTCTACCAATCCTAAGACAGCAATACTACAGCATTGTACACAGAACCAACTGGCAAAAATTAAAATTTTGGACACTACTAAGTATTGGAGAAGTTATGATTCTTCAGGATTTTTTTTTTTTTTTTTTTTCGGTACTGAGTACTGGGGATAGAACTCAGGGGCATTCTACCTCCAAGCTATGCCCCCAGCCCTATATTTTTTATTCCTTATTTTGAAACAGGGTCTCACTAAGTTGTGGAGTGCCTCACTAGGTAGCTGAGGCTGGTTGTGAACCCGGATCCTCCAATCTAGGTAGCTAAGGCTGGCTGCGAACCCGGATCCTCCGGTCTCAGCCTCCCAAATGCTGGGATTACAAGCGTGTGCCACCACGCTCGGCTATTCTTCAGGATCTTTATACATTACTGGTGAGAATATAAACTGGTATTCTGGTGAGCAATTTGGCAACACCTTTGTATTTACAAACTCTCTAACCCAGCAATTCCACTCCTCAGTATATATGTTCATACCAACCCTCCATAGGAGAAAAAGATGTAATCAACCTCCATATTCATCAGCATAAAAGTGGGCAAAGCAATGGAGGCTCATTCACATATTCAAATAATATACATCAGTTAAAGCCAACGAACTACAGTAACACAAAACTATGGATGATCTTAGAAGTACAATAAGCGAAAGGGTTTCCTCAAATCACATATATCATAATTCATGCCTTTGCTATGAAGATAAAAAAACAACAAAATAAAAATTAACTTTGGCTATTCATATAGATGATGAAATCACACAATAAAGAAAAATGAACACAAATTTTTAAATTATGGTTGCCTTGGGGTAGGATGCAGAAAATATCAAGACAAAGGTGTAGATTAATGCATAGATATTTTTTTCTTTTTGCAGTATTGGGGATTGAACTCCCAGGGGCATTCTACCTCTGAGCTGCACCCCCAGCTCCATTTTTTTATTCTTTAATTCTTTATTTTGAAACAAGGTCTCACTAAGTTGCGGAGGGCCTCACTAAGTAGCTGAGGCTAGCCTCGAACCTGTGATTCTTCTGTCTCAGCCTCCCAAGTACTGGGATTTTAAGCATATGCCACCAAGCCTGGCTAATGCATAGATATTAGTGTGTGTGTGTGTGTGTGTGTGTGTTGGGAAAGGGGCTTGTGATTCTGTGATTGCTTATTCTATTAACTATTACTTCATTTTAAAAAAATAAAAAGGAGGAAAAGTATGTGAGGTAAAAGAGATCCATACACTCATGGATCATTGTTTATAATGATCTAATTCTGTGCACCTGAAATTCACTTTAAAAAAAAAAAACATGAACTATAAGATATCCTTTACCAATATGTGATTGATTTTTAAAGAAAAAATAAATTTTTCTACTCTCCGATTAACTTCACTCTAACAAATGCAAATATTTTATGGCCCTTTCATGATTTTCCTGATCTACCAAGGTCTTGGCAACAAAAGAAAGGCACTAGGCTCTACAGTATGAAAGGATGTGTATGGGTCAGAATGGTCCAGATTGGCTGAATACTGAGATACAGGTATGGGGCATGGCACCCTCAGGGGAGATAATAAAATCTGGTAAAGAGGGAAACTTAGGTCAAATGGTTCTCCATATCAACTACAAGGTTACAGCAGTGGCCAAAAGCAGGTTGAGTGATTAAAGAAAGATGTCCAGAAAGACAGAATCTCCAGCACCCATCTGCTGGAGTGGGTGATTAAAAGGGATGTACTCAATTGTCAGTATGCACAGGATGTTCATAAGTTAGATGTACGTAACTCAAAAAGTACAAGAACTTGCTTTAAGCCTGCTACTCATTGAAAAGAAATGATCTTATAGCGTTCATCTCAGTCATCTCCTCTTGCAACATTTCTGTCAGTGCAACTTGGCATAAAATCAAAGGAAATTATGGCATGTACTAACAACAACAACAATACTTTACATTTGTACAGCACCCTCCTATGACTCTCAAGATGATCCTCACCACAACCTCAGCAGGAAGGGTAGGTATTCTGATTTTCTATTTGCTATGAGAGAGCTCAGGTCTTCAAAGACTTTACATTGACTACAGATAAATAAGAATTGTGATCACTGGCCCTGCCATATCCTTTCCAGAAAGTAAGTGGCCACTGGAAACTTAGACTAACAGTTATTGAATTCATGTGTCCAGTACATTCCAGTCTTTACCTAATTTAATCTTTACAATACTCTATGAAGTAGGGTTTTTCATTAACTCCACTGTGTGGATGAGCAAATGAAAAATGCAGAGAACTTGAGTTATTAGTTGTGTGACCTGAGGCAAATAACTCAAGCATTCCAAGACTCCCTGGCCTTACCTATAGAAATCATAAAAGTAACCAACATCATGGAATTATTGGGTAAATGAATGAGGTAGTTAATGTATTTAGTTTAAAAAATAAATTGCACCTTCCTCCTTCCCTGTACAAACATAATAAAGTGATGTGTGCATATATAAACATGACTTTGAATCTTACTGTGTTGTATAATTGCAATGCATGAATAAAGTTATTTTTAAAAATTTATACAAAGTGTACAAATAATAAGAATATGGTTAAACCCATTAGTACCTGATTCCATGTCCTCCCCTTTCTAGTAAAGCCATGTTGTCCCTTATGGAAATCAGAAGAAAAAAGGTAAACAATTCAGACTGGATCAGGTAAACAAATCAAATCACCATCCAGTTCTCTGAGGTGCGTTAGCTTTTTGCTGTTGTGACCGAGATACCCAACAAGAACAACTTAGATGAGGAAAAGTTTATTTTTGCTCGTGGTTTCAGAGTATTCAGTCCATGATTGGCTGACTTCAAGAGAGAAACATCATGGTGGAAAGACAGCATAGGAAATATGTTCAGCTAGTGATAGCCAAGAAGCAGAGATTTAAAAAAAGAAAAAAGAGGAAGTGGTCTAAAGAAGATCAACCCTACTAGGGTATTTTCCAGGTGACTGACCTCCTCCAGCCTTTTTTTTCTGCCTATAGTTACCACCAATAGGCCCAGTCAAATTATTAGTCCATCAAATAAATTAATCCACTGATGAGGTTAAAACCTTCAGAATCCAATAATTGCCTAAAACCTCCACCTCTGAACCTTGTTGCATTGGGAACCATGCTTTCAACACATGAGCTTTTGGGAGGACATTTCAGATCCAAATCTGAAATAACAGGTGTACTTCCTAATGAATAACATAAGAAAAAGTCTACAACCAATCCTCACTAGGTACCCTTCTTCTTACCTACCAGAGCTCCACAAAAAATATCTCCCCTCTATTTAGCTATTATTAGAACCACAAACCAGAAAATCTTTTGACTGGCAAGAGACCAAGACATAAATTTTCATGCTGCATCTGCTTGAAAGAGTAGGAG
Source organism: Graphiurus murinus (assembly GCA_004027655.1). Classification (NCBI taxonomy): domain Eukaryota; kingdom Metazoa; phylum Chordata; class Mammalia; order Rodentia; family Gliridae; genus Graphiurus; species Graphiurus murinus. The sequence goes on along the minus strand of PVLC010006308.1, from coordinate 37,309 downwards.
TGAAGTTATATTATCAGTGACATTTTTCACTGGAAAGATTGCCTGGATCATATTTGTATTCATTTTCTTAAATGCAATACACAAGCCACTAATAGATCAAAATCTACTAATTAAGTTTCATTCAATAATACATTTTTCACCTTAGATAAGCTGTGTCCTTATACATTTCTGCCAGTATAGTGCTAATAATGTCTTATTTAGCTTATAAATGGTACTTATCATTAAATTTGAAAAATTAACAAGCATCAATGAGCCTAAAGTGACAGCACAGTAAATAATTTGAAAGGGCTCTACACTGTAGACCTAATTATTTTTTGTTTAATTTAATTTAATTTATTTATTAAAAATTAAGCATATGGATTTGGCAGGATGCTAGCTAGCAGCCCACGCCATGGACATATCACCAAAACAAGAGATACGGAAACAGCAGCAAACCCAAGGCTCATGCCCTTGAAGGAATAGCACTTTTTACAACATCTTCACACCCTGAGTGGACAAACTGTCCTCCTCAAGATTGATTTTTGACCCCTGTTTTCATCCCATTGACCCTGAGAGTTATGACCTTTGGGCTAAGTGACTAACCTGGAAAAGGTTTGTTATTTTCAAATTCATCTTTGGAAAAGGGTTATAATATCTGCACCATCAACACTACGGCCTGCAGGTTCTGTGTTTATAGCAGGTGTCTAGGTTGGGTCAGACGTGGTCTATATCAGCCAAGGCAAAGCACACTGTGAGCTAGCCTGTGACGTGTGATCTCATGAAATGCTGGAGGGTAGGTCGGACAGATCTTCATTATCCCATCAGATTGAGAGGTAAACTGAGTTTCAGAGAGGCTGCGTTTCCTTCCCAAGTTAACGGAGTACTGGAACTTTTACTCAACTCAAAAAACCCTCCCAGGCTTTCAAACTTGACATTTCACAAGTTTAGGCATGTGGTACTTTCTCTCTCTCTCTCTCTTTCTCTCCACCACTCCTGTAATAATAAGTGTATATATTTCAGAGATGGGAAAATCCAATTAGTATTGAAATAATGACTGTCTGTATTTTTATTTATTGAGCAAATTTCATTAATTCATTTACTTATACATCCATCTATTCAAAACAAATACTTAGCAAACACACACCTGCTTTGTACCAAACAGTTGTTTAAGCATCAAGAGTGCAGTATTGAACGCCCCCCCCCAACGTGGTTTATATTTTAGTATATGCATGTGTGTGAAACAATAAACAAAATATATGAAAATATTATGCGATACATATGGGAGTGTTAATTGAGGGAGGATAATAAATGGAGAAGGGAGCAAGGAGTTCTGGAAAAAATGTGGAGGTTGTGATTAAAGGGCAAATGTAACAAGTTTAGAATTTAATAATTTTCCTTTTTAGACTTGATCAGAAGTTTTGTGTCTAACCATCCTCATCCAGGTGCACTCATATCATGAACTCTTTCCTGCCTAAAACTATCCTTACACAAGACAGAAAGATATTGGGATTTTTGTTTGTTTTTAATTGGCTAGAGCAACGTTGACATCCAGTGGTGAATTCGATTAATCACAGGTGCCCAAGTGCAAGCGCTCTTTGTCTGGCGTGAGAGAGCTGCCTGGGGCCATACTGGTTAGCAGTTTGTCCTGCAGTTCAGCTTGGGGTTCCTCTGCAGGTGTTCACATGACTCCTGCTTCTCACCAGCCTCCTCCCACTGACTTGATTTGGTTTCAAAAGCATGCTTGTTACCATAGCAATATGACTGTGTCCTGCCCAGAACACACATGTGTATCTGTGCATGAATCCACCCACCTGGTGTTCTCTTATGCATACTTGTGTTTACTATGCATCTGTGTGAATGGGGGCACAGATGTATTTCCTATGTTACCTGCATATCATAAAGTATGCTTCTTGGCTTGTTTCTCCCTTCCTACTCTTCCTTCAGGAGCATGGGGTTAGGAACTCTGAATGAAAATCCCCTGCATCCTGCTGTCCTTTTCCATCTGGCTGATGTTACAGTGTTTTTATGATGAAGCAGAAACAAACATGGCTGTCCTGGGCTCACTTCTTTCTCCGTCTCCTCTCAGTAGCTTAGATGTCAGCAGAAGCAGCTGTCACTTCGTGAATGACACCAGTCAGAATTTTGCCAGTTTTGTTTTCTTCATTCACTCCTCAGACAGACACACTGTCACAACTCCCTGCTTGGAGAAGGCAAAACACAGGGAACACAGTGTCTCTGCTCTCTAAGGGAAAAGAGTCTGAACTGCCATATGCAGTGGCAGAAAAAGACTCTGCAACCAGACCTCTTCCTGTCTTCATCTTTAAACTCAGCACCTTTAGAAAATTGCATGCCACTACTTATTAACTAATAGATTTTATGAGCTCAGATAATTTCTATTCGCCATTGACAACCCACCGGCAGTTTTCCCACTATAATCTGAAGCTCGGGCCACTCCACAAATCTGCATTTTGGCATCCTTTTTACCTCTTGTTATGGGGAAAAGGAAAGGGGAAAAAGGAGCCCCTCTAACGAGTTTAGCGCACTACACAGTTAAATATTGATTGGAAATTCTCTCTGAGTATTTTCCCTCCATCTCCCTCCCTCCACAGGGACATGTCTAGATGTGATTCCTAAGCTGTCCCCATCCAGTGATTACGTTCATTAGGACACAAGCCTTGTGGTTAAAGCACTTTCCTTACTGCTGCACGTTTAATTAGACAACTCTTCCCCAGAAATTATTTATAGCCAGGCTCCAGAGCTATTGTTAGTCCGAATGTAAATAAGATTCAGGGCGGGAGTCCCAGTGCACTGCAGCGGCTGGCTGGCATGCTCCTGTCTAATGTTACCCGGTGCCCAGCGCACACCCGGGACCACGTCCAGGGCTTTTACAGCCAGAACTCAGGCTATTAAAAAACCCAGGCACGATTTTCTAATTAAACTTTTGATACAGCACCACCCAGAAGACTAAATCTACCAGGTCAGCGTGTGTACAAGGGGGAGGAGTCAAGGAGAGAAGAAAAGGGTGGGGCAGGGAGGAAGAAGAAAGGGGCACCCAGAGGGGCAGCACCAAAGCTTCCCTGGAAGGGCAGCTTCCAGTGTCCATTCCAGTGTGTGGCCTTAACAGAGCCAGACCAGAAAAGAGAAAATGCAGGGGCAAGGAGAGGAAAAGGCCAGGATGGAGACTTTTCCTGTGTAAACACCATGTTTGCAATCTGTGGTGGTCCAAATGAGTATAGTCTGTATTGTTTCAACTCGGTTTAAATGGAAGGTATTGCACTGCTTCTAAATGCCAGGCATTTGGTGCTGGAATGATGCTAGCTGAGTAGAACATTGTCCCTGCCATCAATATGCTCATGTTCTTGTAGATAACAGTATTGATGAAGTAAGCAATACTAGAAGAAAGTATTATGATAACATCAACAACCACTATTTATCAAGCACTTACTAGATACAGGCATGTTATAGGACTTGTTTCATTTAATGTGTGCAAAAACCCAAGGAGAATGCTGTTGTTATAATCCCCATTTGTCACCTGAGAAAACTGTGTCTTTAAAAAGGACAAATAACTAGGTCACACAGTTAGTAAATAGCTGACTATGAAACCCAAGGCCCTGACTAACCACCTTTTTATTGTATCCCAAGCCAATTTAGTAAGTGCAACATAACCAAATGTGTAAGTTGCAACCAAGATCATACAAAAGAATGTTTCTTATTGTGGAGGGAAGTGCTGGTCAGTGGAGCAATGCCAAGGAGACTGAAGATGAACTGGGCATTTTAAGACTAAATAAGAGTTTGTAGGCAGACAAGAGCAAGAGGGAAGATGCTGTACATGGGTTATAAAATAACCCCAATGTACTGAGACTATGCTCATTTATAAAAGTGGGACCTAGCACTAGGGGTGTGAGCTCTTATTATGAGAGTATAATATTAATAAGAAGTGATGACAGAAAATAGGAGTTGGAATCCAAAATGCTAAAGAAACTAAAAACTTTTCTCTTTCTCCCTCTCTCCTTTATTCAGTGTTAACTGTGTTCATGTGTAATTAAGGAAGAAGAGTAGAGAAATAGAGGGGAGAAGACACTGAAGATAGAATTAGATATCTTCAACAAACACCCCACATCTACCCTGAATACTGCATACTCACTTTAAATGAGAATTCTACCTAGATGTTAGCATATTTTAACAGATGCCCATCTTCATTGAAGATTGGGTAATTTGTATTCACATTGCACCCCTGGAAATATAAAGGCACTGCTATAGGTTGGATCTGGAGTGTCCATATGAAGCCCATGTGTTGAAGACCTGGTCTCCAGCCGGTGGCATGACTGGGAGGTGGGAAAGCATTTAGGAAGTGGGACCTCAGGGAGGAACTTAGGTCATTGGAACCTAGCCCCCTCTCTCCTCTCTCTCTCAACTTCCAAGCCACCACGAGAATCGTAGTCTCCTCTGCCACACACTCCCACCATGACATTCTCTGGAACCACAGACCCGTAGACAACAAGGCCAAGTGACCATGGACAGAAACCTCTGACATCATGAGCCAAAACAAACTATCCCTCTTATCACTTAATTGTGTTCGTTTTTTGTTGCTGTGACAAAGTACTGGGGAAAATCAAGTTAAAGGACGAAATATCTATTTTAGCTCATGATTCCAGAGGTCAGATGATTCCATGGTCAGTGGTTCTATTGCTCTGGATGGATCATCAAGGAAAGTGGGTGATGGAGCAGAGCTGCTCACCTCATAAGGGCAGGGAAACAGAAAGATTGAGGAACGAGATATTCCCTTACAGAGCACACCCAAGTGACCTACTCCCTCCAACCAGGCCCCACCTCCTACAGTTTCCACTGGCTTCCAGTGAGGCCAACAGTTACGAATCCATTAATGGATCAATTCATTGATGAGTTCAACACCCTTATGATCCAATCACTTCCTAACGGCCCACTCTGAACACTGTTGCTTTGGGGACCAAGCCCTCCACTCATGAGCTTTCAGGGGACATTCCAGTCACAAACCATAACACTGATTACCTCAGGTATTTTGACATAGTAACAGAAAGCTCCTTAACACAGGCACAGAGTAAATACCTTCTCTGAGTCCTTCTTGCTCTGATTTTTCATCTAGCATTTCACTCTTGACACAGGGTACCAACGCAAATTTATCCATGGGAAGAGGGGTGAAAACTGAAAATGCAATTCATGGCTTTCTGTGTATCCCCTCCCCCTTCTGCCCCATAACCACAGTGCAGTCTGGCTAGAAAAGTCTGTCTAGGTAATAATTTTAGTCTGCCAGGTACAGATGGCATCATGGAGAGTCACCCCCCTGTTGCTACCTCTGAGGCCAGTCAAAATCATCACATTTCCAGTAGGAAAGATGAGGATGTCTATTATTTTAAACATATAATTGATTCTAATTCATCACTTATCACTCAGTGACAGATTTTTATATAGTTTATTATCTCCATAGCAGCACAGAGCCCCAAGGGTCCAGCTCCTATTGTTCCACATTTCCTGGTGCAGCCTCAGTCTCAGCAGCTCTGCGTTATCTTTCTGATTAAGTTAAGGAGTCTGGTATCTCGGGGTCCCCAGGTAACTGTCAGGCTTGCACACCCTCCAATGGCAGGATTAAAGGAGCTTTCACCCCTCTCCTCCTTGACCTGTCTATCACAGCTAGTCTTCATGTTTGCTGATTAATTTGGGACTCTGGGTCCCAAGGACCTGGGAGATGGCTATCACTCTTGTCCCCTCATCCTCACACACATCCACACATGAGTGCTCACTCCTAAGGCCCTGGGAAGGGGACAGCGACGCAGGATTGGAGAGGGCAGCCAACCGATACCTCTGCTGATGGGGGTTTTGTGGCTTTGCTGTCAGCACAAGTCACTGAATATTCCACCAGGTTTCCCCTTTCCAAAATGTAGATCTTTCTGTTCTTTGCTGGTGAATTACATACATTTCTCTCTAGGAGGAACACAAGTAAGCTGGGATCCTGCCATGTGTGCTGTTTTTCTTTTATCTGCCTTTGATTTGCATGGCCTAGACATGAGTGAGGGAACTGAGAGAGAGAGTTGTGTTCATGCACACAGCACTACTGGTGCAGAGCCTCAGACTCTCACAGGTTCCTTAGTCCACAGGAGATGAGCAGGACACTTGGATGGCAGTGGAAGTCATGAGGGACACCCAGCACAGTCCACTCTCAAGAGAAGATACCTGGTTTAGGACTGGCATATGGAGCCCATGTCATGCTGGTCTTGTTTTTAGTTTCTTCAAAGAGCCTGTGTATTTCCCATAAATCTTAATTCCTACCTCGCAAAAGTAGCTACTTCTCTCATTTTTGAAATCTTGACCTATGCTAACCACATTTGGAAGGTGATCCTTTTTAGAGTGATCCTGGACACAAATTTTGTATCCTCAGATTCATTAACAACAGTTCTTCCCTCCATGGTCCTTTTTTGTGTGGTACTGGGGATTGAACTCAGAGGTGTTCTGCCTCCAACCTATAACCCCAGTCCAATCTTATTTTTTATTTTGAAACAACTCACTAAGTTGCTGAGACTCGCCTTGAACCTGCAGTCCTCTGTCTCAGCCTCCCAAGTACTGCGATTATAAGCAAGCACCACCATCCCTGGCTTCTGTGGTCCATTTGAAAGCTAGTTGTTTTTAGTCCACAGTGGAGGATTGTGCCTTATTCACATGGGAACCAAGAACTTTCCTGACCCTGAGAAAAAAAACCCTTCCTCCTGTGTCCCTGTCAGATAGCACACAGATATCACACTTGTTCATACTTCCATTGTCTGATCTGGATGTCCTATGACCACTTGTCTATCATTCAAGACCCAGTTAAAATATTCAGTCTTCTTGGGGATCCTCTTTGAGTCCTGAAGAAACATTTCCAGATCTGCTTCTTTGTGGAACTGATGACACTATCATTTAATAGTTTGGTTATGTGTCATCACCAGTAGAGGCGGAACTTAACAGAGTTTGATGAATTTAGCTGAATGAAAGGTGCCCAGTTCAACTAATGGCTTTGTTGAACATGTTAGAGTCTACAAGACAGGGTCCAATTCTCCTAGTTTTCTCACTGGGAGGGAGCCTGTGTTTACTGTGTTTACTATGGCAACTGTGGGTCTATTCATATTACAGACCTCTCCTTAGTGAGGAGCTTTTCTCACTATTTCAAAGGCTCCTTAATTTCTTCAGCTTCTTTAGGGTCATCTTTAGGGAGTAGCCATTGAAATGTGACTAGGTCATTAGAGCATACCCCTCAGGAGTGGGATTAGTGCCCCTATAAAAGAAGCCCAAGAGAAATCTATCACTCTTCCCACCATGCAAGTACACTGTAGTAAAGCAACATCTATGGGCCAGAAAGCCAGCTCCCAGGAGACACCAAATCTGCTGATGCCTTGATGGTGGACTTTCTAGCCTCTGGAACTGTAAGGAATAAATTTGTATGATTTATAAGGTATCACATATATGGTATTTTGTTATAGCAGCCTGAATGTACTAAGACAAACTCTAAACCTTCAAAATGCATACAAGTTTTATGTATACAGAAGACCTATGAAGTCATCCAGCCAAACACCCTCTTTCTACAGATGAAGAAAGGAAAGGTTAGATAACAAGGAACTTGCCCCATGCCAACCAGTTGCTACTCAGTAGCAGAGGATGTCCTTTTTAAAAACACTGCTTGAGTAGGTCCTTGCTCTCAGCAGCCATGCCTCACCTGGCAGGAGCTCTTCTCAGCTCATCACGGGAATGAACTTTGCCTATGGAAACAGAATTTGTGTCTCTAAACCTGCTATCATTTCTTTTCCAGATCTCACCCTCCCCAGGTAGCTGGCCCCTTTCTCCAAGACTCCCTCCCTAGCAATGACACCGCTGCTTTCTATAGCAAGTGTAAAGCACACGCAGACTCAGTTTAGGGACAGTTAATTTCCAATTCTTTCCAGATGGGTTGGAATAATATCCCCAGGTGGTAAATACATTATTAAGAAGGCAGTTTGGTGTGAAATTGGCTATTAAAATATAGATAAAGTTTAATATATTGAGCTCCTTGTCAGAAAAATCACTTTAGAAGGAGCTTATTATTTGTTTGATATTAAAAGAGTCACAGCTCTGCTCCAAGTGACAAATGGGGGGGAAAAATGCCACCAGTAATGAACAAAAGCTTTTTAACATTTAAATTTAGGTTTTTCTTGTAGCTCTGCATGCTGCCATGAGCATGCCCATGTGGTGCAGCCAGAGGCGGGCGTCAGAAATGTCAGGATCTCAGGAGCCAACGAGACTGCCAACCTGGCTTTAAACAGCTTGAGTCTCCCCAAAAGAAAGAGCGACTGGATAGCAAAAAAATGGATTTCAGGTGGTTCCCTTGGCAACATTGTGGGGATGAGATAGGGATCTATCTCAAGGCTGACAGTAGAAGCCCCTCCCACCTTCTTCCTAAGTATCCCAACCTCCTGCCACAAAGTATTTCCACCTCACAGGCAATTAGCTTGCACTCAACTCGCCAGAATCCCGAACCCATCTTCCCTGCACAGACACTGTGCTAAGCCAAATTAATAAGAGCTAAAGTTGGCAAGAGAACAAAGTAAGTTAGAACTTCAGAACACAAATCTGGAGCTATAGACTTGCTATGCAATACCCTTGACCAAGCCAAGTACTTAATAGATAGTAACCATGCTTATCACTTTTCATGATAGGTACCAAGGGAGGTTTATAAGCTATAAATGCAGCTAGCATTATCCTTCCATATACTAGTAAAATCCTCTAGGAAATATGAAAAACTCCAGAATGGGGGAGCAGACGTAATAAAGGATACAGAGACCACACCCCATTTTATTCAAAGAATAAGCCAGTGACCAGTAACTGGTGAGGGCACTTGGGGAAAGAAGGCAGAATGGTTAGTTGGGGGAGTCTTAAGAAGAAAATAATAGATAGGCTTATTGGCACATGCCTGGAGCCTAGCTACAGAGGAGGCTGAGGCAGAAAAATCAAGGTCAGGGTCAGCCTGAGCAGTATAGGAAGACCCTGTTTCAAAATAAAAGCAAAAGTCTTGGGATGTAGCTCACTGGTAGACTGGTAGAGTGATTGCCTAGCATGTATGAGGTCCAGGGTTTCCATCCGGAGTACACACACACACACACACACACACACACACACACACACACACACACACACAACTAACAGCTAATCATTTTGGTAGGCATAGGCAAAGTAGAAGTCCCTATTTCCAGTATTTAGCACACACATGACTACATGCGTGCACACACAGATACATGAATGTTCCTGGGATAGGGTGGCCCCTTCCTTCTTTGGAGTGGACTCTAGTAGCAAAAAGAATGGTTTCCGGCTCTTAAGCTGAACTGATGAAAGGACATCTTAGCAAATGTAAAGAAGGGCTGTGATTTTCACCTGTAGTTTCACCTGTAGTGTGACTTAGACTTGTCTTTCCCTAATGTCATGATCATTATTTGTAAAGGAACGGTAGTAAGAGCCCAATGCCAGACCTTCCCAGATGGCCAAAGCCAAGCTGACTGTGTTATTTCCACTTGCTTGGGAAGTTGAAGCGCAATATGCCACACACTTAGTGTGATCAATGAAGAATAATTGGACCAGGCTGTCTTATGTACCAGCCTCCCAGGTACAGTTCTATCAAACATTGTGCAAAGTAGAAACCACTGGAGGCAGCCAGGTGTTATGGTCCACACCTGTAATTCTAATACTTAGGAGGCTGAGGCAAAAGGATTTCAGTTTGAGGCTGGCATGGAAGACCTTTTTTCATAATACAAAATAAAATAAGGCTGAGAGTTTAGCTCAGAGGTAGAATGCCCCGGTAATACACACACACACACACACACACACACACACACACACACACACACACACACACAACCACTGGGGTACTAAGATCAGAGACAAGTGGTCTATAGGTTACCTTACCCTTAGACCACTCAAGTATGGACCCTTTTCTCAGACCTGAGCACCAGGAGGATCCCAAGTTACCATGCAGCCACAGCCAAGAGGCGTGTGTGTTTGGAAAGACCCTCGCAATCTTCCAAGGGTGTTTATAGTGGCCTTACTTCAAAATTGTGCAGTACTGCAATAAATACCTTTGTAGCTACAAGTAATACATCTCACCTTTTAAGTGACAAATGACTGGGGTTGTAACTTTAACTTTTTACAAATAGGAACAGAGAAAACTTGAATACAAGTGGTTTGAAAGAAACAAAATAAATAGGTCAGATGCCAAGACTGGAATTGAATCTCTTGAGATCTGGACAAGTGTTAGGGGAAAAAAAAACAAAGATAAAAACAAAACCCAATGCTTTGGAAAGGAAAATTCTTGGAATCAGAGGAGGATTCAGGCATTTCCTCTTAACTTATTCTACTGAGCCCCATAAAGCATGTACTATTGTTCCAGCTTGATAGATGAGGAAGGTGTCACAGAGCGTGTGTTAGTCAGCTGTTCATCACTGCCGCAAATATCTGAGAAAATCAGCTTAGAGGAGGAAAGATTTATTTTGGCTCACAGTGTCAGAGCTTTCAATCCATGCTCAGATTCCATGGCAGAAACATGATGGTAGAAGGACATGGCAGAGGGAGGCTGCTGGCTTCCAGCTTCCAGGACGTCCCCCCAGTGACCTACTTCCTCCAACTAGTCCTTACCACCTACAGTTTCCACCACTCCCAATAATGCCATCAGGTTATCAGTCCATCAATGGGTTGATCCACTGATGAGGCCAGAGCCCTCATGGTCCAGTCACTTCCCCCAGCAGCCCTCACCCAACGTTGCTGCATTGCTGACCAAGCCTTTGAAACATAAGACTTTGGGGGACATTCCAGAACCCGACCATGACAAAGGTTAAGTAAATGGCCAAAGTTACAGAGCTAAGGGCCAAGGCCAAGGGTAAATTCCAGGTCCAAGTCAGGTGAAGTGTCTGCTCAGCCTTCACTGAATCAGGCAGGGAGGAGCTTCACGAAGGAAAGTTCTTCATTCATGTATTCAGAAAGACCTGTGCTTGAGTCGTGGCTGCCTAGCTGCTTATACCCGCACCATCCTCAGTAAGCCTCTGAACACTTTCCACCAGGGAGGTACTGGATAAGGCAAGTTCTGTGTATCCATGGGGATGCTGTAAGGATTAAATAAGATGGTGGGTATGAAGTTTCTCAGTAAACTCCAAAATCTGAAGGCATAGTAATAAGGCAGCTGGGTGCAGTAAAACACACATGTAATCCCAGGATTTGGGAGGCTGAGATAGGATACCACAGATTTGAGGCCATACTTGGTAACTTACCAAGTCTCTTTCAAAATAAAAAAATAAAATAGAGCAGAACACCACTAGGTTCAATCCCTAGTACCATACATACACACACACACACACAATAATAATAATAATAATAATAATAATAATAATAATAATAATAATAATAATAATTCTTATTATAAGGCAATTACTTTTTACCTTTACTTTTCCATAGGTAATGTGGATATAAATGCATACAAAGAGGCAGAGGGAGAAGGGGAAAAAGTAAAAGAGAAGATAAAATGATGATTATAGGCTATTCTGTCAATTAACCAAGTTGATAAGAACTTATAGTCAACTAGGCACAGTGCTAGACAATTTGTAGATCACTCGCCACCACTTGATCTCATTTGAACTTGAAAACAACCCCATGATTATAGGCAGCATCTTCCTTGTATCAGTGAGAAAATAACATGACCTAAAAGTCATAGTGCCTTTTCTGATAATGCTACAAAATATTAAGCATAATTTCTTCATTTTTCTGTGAATATTAACATATGCCAAAGATTTGGGAGAAAAAGAAGAAAAAGAAAATGCAGTGGAAAACTTAAAAAATATTTAACCTATTAACTAAATTTTTCTTTAAATTGGGAAAATGTTATAGTGGTACTTATATTAATTTCTTATGGCTACTGAAACAAATCTCTACAAATTTGGTGGCTTAAAGCAACAGAATTTTTTCTTATTGTTCCAGAAACTGGAAGTCTGAAATCAGTATCACTGAGGCAACATTGAGGGACTTCATGCATCTTCCTGAGCATATTATTTGCTTCTTCTGGCTACAGTTGGTCTTTGAATTGTGGCCACTCAGTCCAATCTCCAAGATCAGCATCTGCTTTTTCTTTATATCATCTTCTCTATGTTATAAAATCTCTCCCTGCCTTCCTTGTATAAGAGTACAAGTGATTGTATACAGTGCCTGCTCAGATAATACAGGATAATTTTCTCATCTTAAGACCTTATAATAAATCAGTGAAGACCTCTTTTCCTGTACAAACTAACATTCACAGGTCTCAGGGATTAGCCATGAATGTGTACAGGGGAGGGGTCATTTTTCAGGAAAATGCTGCATCCTATTGCTTCTGGTAATTAGTTAAGGTCAGAAACATTTTTTAAAAACTGGGAATAAAAGCCAGCAGTATTCTACTTCTGAGCTATACTCTACTCCTCCTCCAGCACTTTTTTTTATTTTTTATTTTGGAAACAGGGTCTTGTTGTAAGACCTGCTGAGGCTGGCCTCAAACCTGAGATTCTTGTGTCTCAGCCTCCCAAACACTGTGGTTACAGGTGTGCACCACTAGGCCCAGCGGAGGTCTCCTAACTCTTAAGTATCTAACTTTCTGGAGGCCAGGGAATGGACTCAAGTCTCAACAATGGACATGGAGTGGACTCTTTGCTCTGTTCACAACACAAAACTTCTTCAGGAGACAGATAAAGGAATATAGCAGTGATCTGCTCTACTTGCCGTACATTTTGCTCCCCAACCCTCAACTTCTAACAAACAACAGAATCTGCAGGCATAGGATGCCCAGGTTGGCAGTACCTGCCACACAGCTGGCAGTGTCCCTGCTGTTCACCATGTCGCCCCCTCTCCTCAGCTGGTGTTTCCACCCAACCAACTTCAGCCAGTTGAGAGATGTGAGTAGGCTTCCTGGAAGGGGAAGAGACTTCCTGGGTTTATCTACTTCCTACAGGCTAGCTTAGAAGCTAGACCACATCTCCTTACTTCCACTGGTCCCTGCCCTGATCTCCTCCTGGGTCTCAGATGAGCTTATTCCAATACCACCTCCCAGACAAAAATCAATGGGTTTTATCATTTCTGTCTCCTTTATCCCTCACTGGCCTCCCAAGACTATTCTGTAATGTCAGTCCCCTCCCTTTCCCCTCTCTGCTGTTAGCACTAGTCTAACACCCTTGCTCCCCACTTGGACCTGGTGCTGCCTTCTCCACCATTGCTCCTCCTACACTTCCTCTTTCCTCACCCTAACCCTGCAGTAGTAGAGCCTGAGATATATGTGAGCCACAACCTCACTGAAATACTGAATGGCTCCCATCATCTTGGAATGAATTCAAGGGCAAAATCAAATCCCTACCTGCTCTGGTGCCCACCCACCTCTTCACTTACTATCTTTATCCCAGTTTTCCTACATATCTCCATTGGAATCTTTATTCTTGGAAGGAGGGGATTCTAGAATGAATGAATGAATGAATGAATGAATGAATGAATGGCTAGAATCTCTCCCCTGATTACTTGAATGTAACAAGATAGGAAGTATGACACGGACACTCCTCACGAATGCAGTTTCTGAGATTTCTGTCTAAATTAATGCTTCTTCATCCCAACAGCTATGTTCCTATTTCCCCTCCCACTACCCCCTGGCACTTGAGCATCTGCCTCTCTCTGTAGGAACATGTGATAGTTGTATTAGGTAAGATCAGGGTGGTCTGTTTTCTCTACATTTCCATAAATAAAATGTACTTTAAAAAGTATTTTTTAGCTGGGAGTGGTGGCACACACTTGTAATCCCAGTACTTGGGAGGCTGGGACAGGAGGAACTGGGTTCACAGTCAGCCTCAGCTATTTAAAGAGGCCCTCCACAACTAGGTGAGATCCTGTTTCAAAATAAAGAATAAAATAGGACTGGGGGTGTAGCTTGGAGGGTAGAATGCCCCTGAGTTCAATCCCTAGTACCACAAAATAAAAGTATCTTTTAGGAATGGGATCCTTTCCCAAGGGACTCTAGATATATTCTAAATATACTTCATATTACCCTCTCTGAGAGCTCAGTGATTTAAGAAGAAAACCAGTAGGCATAAATAGACAGTTATCAAAATATTAAGCACATTGAATCTAAAGATTCCCTGTGGACTTCTATGAATTTGAAGTTTTTAACTTTTTCTATCTTTCTTTTTGCAAACACACTCTTTTATGAACACCTTTCTTTTTAGTAGATGGGCTTTCTCCTGACCCTTGGAGTTAGAGACTACAGATTGCTATACAAGATCTATTCTTATCTCTGCCCTTAACCATGGGATCCTGGAATTTCCAGGCATTCCCTGGGTTAGCTGCAAACCTGTAACTAAGCCCAGACACTGGCTGTATGCAGCTTCCAGGACAAATTCTTAAAGGGAGGACACCCTTTTTCCTAACCCTAACTGCAACCCTCTATCGGAATGTGGACTTTATAGATGGATCAATATTAGTCATCTGGGATCCTGAAGGAGCACTGGGTATGGAGAAGAACAAGAGTAATGTAAAAAGAGCAAAGAAACCTTACTCTCTAACTCTGGGTCACCTTATGACTTTGAATAAGCAACTTCTATACTTTAAAAAGGCAAGAAAGAAGGTTCTATATTGCTTAATCTTCTTAATTATTTTTAACTTGTATTAGTGCATTGTAATTGTACATCATAATGAGATTCAAAGTGATATAAATGTACATGCACACAACACAACACTTTCTGTGTTTCCTTTTCCATCCCACCTTGCTCTTCCTCTTCCCTCCCCATGCATGTTAGTGAGATTGGTGCCAATAGCTTTCTATATTTCTAAGCATTATTTGAACTATTCTTTTCTTCAATCCACCTTTTTCCTTTCCACTTTCATACTCCATCCTTTTCAATTTATTTTTTTCATTTTTTTTTTTTTGGTCAAATCAATCCATCTTCATATATGGACATATTACTATCAGTCTCCTCATTAACATATAATGCAAGGGAAGGAACAAATGGAGTGAGCTGAGGAGGGAAACACATCAAATGCTATGTGCATGTGTTTGTATCACTAATATGTATAAGTACAATGCACCAATAAAAGCATATATATTATAATTTATATATATATATATATATATATATATATATATATATATATATATATATATACTCTTTTTTGGTACTGAGAATTGAACTGAAGGGCATTCTACCTCCTAGCTATAAAGCAAGGTCTCACTAAGTTGCTGAGGGTCTTAATAAGTTGCTAAGGCTGGCCTCAAACCTGAGAGCCTCTTGACTCAGCCTCCCAAGTATTGTGATTATAGGCATGAACCACTACATCCAGCTCCAGTAAAAGTCTGTTAAAAAATAAAAGAGCCCAACTTTAATATCTCAGAAGTGCTGTGCCAGTTTTGCTATAGGTTTCTGTTTAAAGAAGCTAGCTGAGCTCTGACCACTGGCCAAATCTATGTGAGACTCACATGGCCTAGCTGGTGCCCTAGTACCCTTAATGGATCTGCCATTTTCCTTTTCTGCTAGAATCGTTCCCATGTCTTTCTGCACTGTGAGTTTTAATCACCTAAATATTGGCTTGATAATGCCTGCCCTACACTTGCTGAGGTCAAGCCTCCCTCCCCGATGTAGACAATGCTCTGAGGTGACCAGACACCAAGTGAAGACCACTTTGTCAGAAGGCAGCAGCCACACACACAGACCTATCATGCGGCCAGGCTGGGGCAATGCTTGCAGCCTGAGCAGAAGGCCTGCCTCATAACTGTCAGCAAAATACCTGAGCTATTAATCCTTCACTCTCAAAGGCAATCATAATCACTTAATTTAAAACAGGAGGGGAGAAAAGCAGGGGAAGAAATGTTCTTTTCTTTCTGGACTTTCAGATCAGATGTCAAACCAATTCAACAGCATATGTATTCCAAAATTATCTTCCCCGCACCAAACTCATTAAGATCCCCTACAGACTCATGCCACAAATTGGGACCTTGGGGACTTGCCCCACCTAGCAGGTAGCAGCCAATTGGAGAGTTTGCACTTTCCTCCTACCCTCCCTTTGTTTTATCAGTTTCTTGTTATATTAAACATACCTGAACTCCTCTTGCTGCTGCTGAGTACAGCTCCATCTATAAATGACCTCAGCAGAACTCAGGATTGATTTAACCTCCCTTATCTGTGTGATTAGCTTAGCTACAGAGCAGATACTTGGTGCCTATCAGCCCATTAAAGAGTCAAAGAATGCTGTTACCAGTTTTTTATCTCCAAAATGCACACAAAGCCCTGCTGATTATTCTATTAATTTGTTAATGAACCTGTCCATGGACAGATTCTCTGTTCCTTTGGAAGGCAGGGTAGGGAATTGAACATTTAAAAGGGGTTTGAGCCTTCAGAGGTAAAGCTTAAAAGTTTGGTAGTCCTTGTGAAGAATGAGATACACATGCTTATTTTTACTGTGTTTTTATTCTCTCTTAATCTTTACTGAAATAGCAGGCACACAGAGGGACAGAAAAATTAGTCTGGGAAAAAAACTCAATGTCTGATGGAAGTAGACCCAGAGCCACGCAGGCTGGAACAAAGATGACAGTCATAGAAATTTTGAATAATTTAACACATGTATTAAGGGTTATTTGGGGGGGGGCAGAACTTCTTTTAGCATATTTCATTTGATAAGTGAACAGCAAATCTATCTAAGGAGAAAGGATTCTGAGAAAGATGATTTGTTTGTGTGTATTTTTCCATACTTGGGGAGTACTGTGAATATATTTGTTTGTGTTTTTGTTTTATTTTCCCAGAAAGTAAAATGCAGGGAATTGCATGAGAGCATGTCTGCATATACTCCAAGTGCACTGGGCTGTTGCATCATAGAGTTGTCCTTCAGTGGAATCATGTATCATGGTGACTAGTAGCAGATGTACTCTGATTCTCCAATGTTTTCACCTCCTCCTGTGGCTCTTCCATTTTTCAAGTTTCTAAGGCCAACCAATGGCTAACAAATGTCATCAGTGACCCAGGAATCCCTGGACCACTTCATTGGCTATAGAATTAAGCCCCAACCTTACATAAGCTCTTTGCAACTTATAGCAAGAAAGTGAGCAAATCATAAGCCAATAACAATCCATTATGACACATCACCATCATTTGGTGAACAGCTAACTTAGGAATAGGGAATGAAGGCTAAAGGAATCAGTCTTGTTAAGTCAGAGCACAACTTCAGGAGAGGTCCAAGACTGCTTGAGATATTCATATTCTGATTTTCTTTTTTTGCGGTACTGGGGATTGAACTCAGGGCATTCCCCAGATATAGCTCGGAGGTAGAATGCCCCTGAATTCAATCCCCAGTACTGCAAAAAAAAAAAAAAAAAAAAAAAAAAAAAAAAAAAAAAAAAAAAAAAAAAAAAAAAAAAAAAAAAAAAAAAAGAAAGAAAATCAGAATATGAATAGCTCAAGCAGTCTTGGACCTCTCCTGAAGTTGTGCTCCGACTTAACAAGACTGATTCCTTTAGCCTTCATTCCCCATTTGTATAACTACAATATTCATTATTTCTTTGGACCAATTCTGTTCTCTCCCTCATCATAGGTGTTCTTCCTCTAATAATCTTTTTTCATCTGAGAATCTATTTCAGAAAAATCCAACCTAATATGTCTCATAATATGAATGACCTGTACATAAACTTACCTAGTTACGGAGGCACAAGAAGAAGACCAGGAAAATTTTCTTCCTTGCTAAGAATATTAGCAAGGCTTCTGTAGTGACACATTGGTCACTCTTTGGACATCTATATCAAAAGTTTTGATTATTTAACTAAAACTTGTATGTTTGAAAGTTTCCTGTGGGCTTAAAGAAGAATTAAAGGGGAAACACTTCAATAGACATGAGAGAAAAAAAACTTATTAATACCAGTCACTGTGTTGAGCACATGAATATGGAGAGGGAGAGGGGGTAGGGTGGTAACTGGGGGAGGACTTACCGAGTTCTGTGTGCATGCATGCCTCTATCACCCTGAACTTCATCAAGATGTATAATTACAATGCACCATTAATAAAAGAAAAAACTATTATTTGATGCTATTCTAATACACAATGACTTTGATTCGCATTTGTTTTTTTTTTTACCTTGCCAGAAAAATACACATTGTATGCTCCATGTTCAATGAACATGTTACACCGTAGACAGTATCCCTGATCTCAAAGAAATTTAAGGATTGCAAGTAAATAGACATAAAAACTTGCTTATCAAAACATGATTGTTTATGGTTGAGGGTATAGCTCAGAGGTAGAGAGAATGCTTAGCATGAGTGAGGCCATGTGTTAAGTTCCAGCACCCCAAAACATTCTCAAAATCAAATGTAGTGTACATATTTGGAAGAGCTAGCTAATGTGAGAAACAGTAGAATCTAGAATAAAAAGGGGATGCTCAGAGTCTGCTGAAATATAATGAGTTGATATTATCAGGAACACATTAAGAGAATCTGGTGCTTTATGTCCTAAAATTAACTATACTGATATAAGATTATTGGATGTGGCTTAAGATTCAAAGTGCAAAATACACAGGTGATTTAGTTCTCTAGCCACATAGCACTCAAGCCAAGTGAGGTAACTTGCATGTACCAGTTGCACAATGTAATGTACTATTGGGCTCAGTAAATGATACCCCCAAATGTGGTACCCTGGTGTGATGATTATTTTATATTAAATGTCCCTGGGGAGCATTTAATGCTGGAAGAGGCATTACTCTGACATTCCCTTATCTGCCTCAAGACTGGATCTGCCAAAGAGTAATACAATTACCTTGGTACCTTCTCTGAGTTTTCATTAACTAAAGTCATGTCTATAGGGAGGGAGAGTAAAAATATAAACACACTTGGACAGATGTCACAAGCCATTAGCCATCTCCTAGACCCATTCAATTCCCAAAGAGAACTACTTAGTAATTATTATCTGAGCATTGGGTCTATTCAGTCACCTAAAATAATTTATTGCCCCTCAAAATTGTCACCCTCCTCATGTCCCTTTTCTGTATGAAGAAGAATACAAGATTCTGGATTCCCCTCGTCACTGGGTCACCACGGTCCTGTGATTGTTGCCTTCCACATCATAAATGTGTATTCCGTTTCCTCCTATCTTTTGTCTTTCATGGGTTCATTACAGCACACCTTCAAAAGGCAAAGGGGAAACTTTCCTTTCATCCCTCAGGATGATCTTCAGTACTAGATGCCAGCATTAGAGGGCATTATAGACAAATGGTAAAAGATAGAGAAATTCAGTTATTTGAGGAAAGTTCTAAAGTTTCATCTCTCACTAGTCACTTTCCATGGTCTGCAATGCCAACCAGAACTTTGCACCACGGAGTTCCTCTTTCAGTGCTGTTGCCTGTTTAACTCCACTGTCCTGTCTGCCTGGAACTGTTCTGTTCACTCTTCAAGTAATGGCTGGGAAAGCTCACCAAGTGCTGTGTGCATGTACCTTCCTATCACTTGGAACTTCATTATGAGATTACAATGTACCAATACAAAGTTACCCCCACAGTGAAACCAACTTCTCCAGCCCTGGGCAGTTGTTGAATCCCTTCTCAATGAATAGTTTTTTGTTTTGTTTTGTTTTGTTGTTGTTTGTTTGTGTTTTTTTTAACCTCTGTATCATAACATTCATCACAATGTCTTCTCCCTCTCACTGCACTGATCTACAAAAGGCTGCCAGCTGCCAGCGTGTGAGTTTTGTAGTTTCAGCACGTAGTAGAGTGTCTGACACATAGAAGGTGTCCATCACTATTTGTTAAATGAATGAAATTTTTGAATAAATAGATGATAAATGAATGAGCAAATTCTACATGCAAGAAGAGGAATTTTAGAAGAGACACATATGAAGAAGGTTCTTCACATATTTAAGGAGGCAATAAAGTATCCTTGTAACAAAATAAAAAAATATGGACTGGATCATAGTTTTATGGAGTGAAGCTGTAATTAATTTAATAACTGTGACCAAAAGTTTCTGATTAATGAATTAGTTGCAATCTGGAAGGAGGTCTCTGGCGATGGCTTCAATAATTTATCTCTAACTATATTCTCTCTGATATTTTTATCAATGTCTTGCAAACAGATACAAAAACCATACTTGTCAAAATTTATGGATGGCATGAAGGCAGGTGGAATAGTAAATAAATTGGAAAACAAAAAATAGGATGCAAAAATAGCTCATGAGGCTAGAATTATGAGCTAGGTTTGCCAAGCTGACATTCAAGGGTGAGAAATAGAAAGCCATGCCATCAGCTCCTGAAACAAATTTAAAGTAGACAATGTGAAACAGGAAGCTGAGCTGAAGCCTTTGCAATCCTCCACAGGGAACTTAGTTGTGTGTAAGCTCATAATGAATTTACATAATGAACCCACTGGAAAAAAAAAAAAAAGTTAATGCAAACTTTAAAAATACAAGATTGGTAGTGAAGTATCCACAATTTTGTTTTAGAAGGATATGAGGCAGGAGCATAAAGTTAAACAAAAGTTGGTGATCTGGGTATGCTGGTACAAGCTTGTAATATCAGTACTCGGGAGGCTGAGACAGGAGGATCTGGGTTTATGGACAGCCTTAGCTAGTTAGTGAGGCCCTCCCCAACTTAGTGAGACCCTGTTTCAAGATAAAGAATTAAAATAGGGAGGTGAAGGTGGTGTAGCTCAGAGATAGAATGTCCTTGAGTTCAATCCCCAGAACAGCTAAATAAATAAATAAATAAGTGTTGGTGATGGTAAAAAAAAATTACATAGTTTATATTAAAGAGAAATGGCAGAGACAGAAGTATAAGATTAAAATTTAAGTTGGAGACAATTTAAAAATAAAAGTACTGCACATTTTCTGCTTAAGAATAATGGGGGAGAAGCCTTGCAAATCCATCCATTGTTCAAGACAACCAACAAGAAAGCATCAATCCGATGCCAGCAGATATGGTCATAATCCCTAATACCTTGGCCAAATGTAACCTGGGTCCTCAGTTAGATAAGCTTCCATGTTAAAAGATACACTTGGAGGGGTAACACAATTTTAGGCACATTTTAAACCATGTGCAAACATTTTTGACTGTGCAATTTAGCACAGATCCTATAGCTTATAAATATGTCAATTTCTATCCTCAAAACATATATAAGCTCTTCACCACTTGACATCTTTGCTACTCTTCTATGAGGTAGCCACCTTTCCTCTCCATAGTGCCTAAGAGATAGCTACCTTGTTATACTAATCAATATACAAATTATTCTTTTTAACCCTCTCTTTTTAAGCTATGTTTGATTTACATCCTGCATGAGCTCAAAGACCTGCTGAGCCAGTGAGGGAGTTGGTAAACTGTTGCAAGTTGTGTTCAGAGCAGAAATACCAAGCATTTCAAAAGTTCTTAAAACCATGTGGATTAAGGAAATTGGAACCTAGTAGGATAAATAATACAGAGAGAAGAACAGTAAAGAGAGATCCCATTGTTAACCTAATAAGAGCTGAAAGATTTGCATCTAGCAAGTGAGATCTAACTCTTCCTGTAGATTTTAAGTAGTAGAATGATGTTTGATGACTGCAGGTACAAAGAAATTGATTTGAACTTGATCAAAGAAGAAACTTTTCATCAAAGCTATGTGACAATAGTGTAGGCCACTGGGGGAGAACTAAGCTCCGCTGTGACTAGTTACTAAAAGGATTGAGTCTGTGGCCTTGGATAATAAGGGGACCCTGTGGTATAGATTCATGTATTGCATGGATAATTGGAGTCCATGACCTTTTGGGTTCCTGAGATTCTGTGATTCTACCCGAAGGACACATGCTGTAAAACTCCAAAGGGCATGATTATGATTAATTAAAAAAAAATCTTTCTAAAATTTAAACGTTTAAAAGTTGAAGGAACAATGATTTCTCTTTTCCTCCAGAGTTATTGTTATAATGGATATCCTTATTTTTTAGAAAGCTGGAGTAAATATTTTTTTAAAGTTCTTTCAAATCCAGGACTGTGAGATAAACTAAAAAGTTGTAGAGCCCAGCATGATGGCACACACTTGTAATCCCAGCATTTGGGAGGCTGACACCAGAGGATCCAGGTTCTCGGTCAGCCTCAGCTACCTACTGAGGCACTCCGAAACTTAGTGAGACCCTGTTTCAAAATAAAGAATAAAAAATAGGGCTCAGGGTGTAGCTTGGAGGTAGAGTGGCCCGGAGTTCAATCCTCAGTACTGAAAAAAAAAAAATGTAGAATAATCAATGCATTGCTGATAGTCCAGTTCTGATAGGATTTGGTAGCTTACCTCCATTAAACCCAGTGTGCTCATCTTTCAAATAGGGCTAATAATACTATTGTATATCTTATAAGATTATTGAAAAATCCAATAAAATAGCATGCATTGAAAACTTCTACAAAAGCTGATCAACCACAATCGAAGTTTAATATGTTGACATTATTATTAGCATGCCATTTTTTGAATCACCTTTTCCTTGTTACTTCATTCATCCACTCAATTCATTCCTGCCAGGCAGGGAAAAACATCTGCCTCACTATTTATACCTCCATCAGAGCTTCACAAACATATTTCTGTAAAGAAATAGATGATACAGATTTCCTTGATTTACAATGGGATTATATCCCAATAAGCCCATCATAAGTAGAAAATAACCCAGCTGGGCGTTGTGGCGCACGCTTGTAATCCCAGCATGCGGGAGGCTGAGACCGGAGGATCCGAGTTCGCGGCCAGCCTCAGTTACCTAGTGAGGCACTCCGCAACTTAGTGAGACTCGGTTTCAAAATAAAGAATAAAAAATAGGACTGGGGGTATAGCTCGGAGGTAGAATGCCTCTGAGTTCAATCCCCAGTACCGCAAAAAAAAAAAAAAAAAAAAGAAAAAAAAGAAAGAAAGAAAATAACCCAAGTTGAAACTGCATTTAGTACAACTGACCTACTGAACGTTATAGCTAAGCAACAGAGTGCACTGTAGTGTTGAGAGGGTACCATCATGATCATGTGGTTGACTTGGCGCTGCATCCTCCTGTCACTGCCTGTTTTAGTCAGCTTTTCTGTTGCTGTGACCAAAATACCCGACAAGAACAACTTGGAGGAGGAAAGGTTTATTTGGCTCATGGTTTCAGAAGCTTAACTACATAGGGCCGGTTCTGAGGCATAAGCCACATCAATGGTGGTAGCAGTGGCAGGGAGGGTGGTAGAAGAACTTGGATCTCACATCACAGTGGCTGAAAGCAAAGGAAAAAGAGAAGGGGGCCCACAGACATAGTCCCCAAGGTCATAGTCCCAGTGACCTGCCTGCCCCACCTCTGAATTTTGCTGCATTTTGACATGCTTTCAACATATGAGCTTTGGGGGGACATTTTAAATTCAAACTATGACACTGTCTAACATTGTGAGAGAGTATCATACTGCATACCACTAGCCTGGGGAAAGGTTACAATTGACAGTTTGTAAGAATGAGTATTGTTCATTCACTCAATGAGTTTGAATGAATATTGCTTTCATATTATTGTAAAGTCAACATTCTTCAGTCAAATCATCATAAGTCAGGGACTTGTATGCTAGGATCTTTGTGTGATATGATCTCCTTTATAAAGGCAGAACTCTGCCATTGCAATACTAAAACAGCTATAGAAAATACCTAAACAAATGGGTATAGCTGTACTCCAATACAGATTTACTTACAAAATAGGTGGCTGCCTAGATGTAGATCATGATCTACAGTTTGCCAAGTCCTTGTCTAGACAAACTTGATCTCTATTGGTGGCAATTTTGCACCACAGAGAATCTTGGGCAATGTCTACAGACAGTTTTGATTATCAAAATTGTGTATGTGTGTGTTGGGGTGATGAGATAGGAGGAATAAAAATTTAGGTAGAAAGGAGACATATTGGGAAGGAAAGGCAAAATATAGTTTTAAAACCTGGAGAGTTCATAATCTCTAACTATACTCTATAGGGTGTGTCGGTGTGTCCTGTCTTGGGCCTAAGCTTCAATGAGCCCGCACTCTTGATCTCAATGGCCCTTCTCCCCACCTGAGATTCTTAAGGTGATTAAATCTGAGAGCATCATTTTTTCAGAGCTCCATTTGCCTCTCAATAAGAAAGTCCCACCTATTGTAAGAAGGACCTATCAAAAAAAAATTGTCACTTTATTTTAAAATCCAAAGGGTGGGGGACCAGCATCCCATTCTGCCCTAGTTTCTCTATTCTCTGCCCTAGACCCCTGAGCCAGCCCCTCTCCAGGTGTTACATATAAAAGGGATGGGAGAGACCACAGGCTCTCTCTCTCCCTGCAGTTGCACTCCCAGAGACTTCTGAGGTGACCTGTGTCCTTTTCTCTGTACCTTCCCTTAAAATAAACTTCTGCCTTTGTCCCTGACTGGCCCGCATATCTCTGTGGAGGCCAAGGACCCACAAGAGGTATCCTGCTGACTCACAACAGGGGGACCTGTTAGTTTACTGGTGGGTAGAGGTTAAGGACGACATTAATAGTCTCACAACAAACAGGATAACCCTCTATAACAAAGAATTACCAGATCAAAATATTAATAGTTGCAAGGTTCAGAAACACTGGTGTAGACAAAGTAAATAATCCTTTGTCTTTATCCAAGGTCCTTAGCATTAAACTCAACCTCTTGCTTGACTTTTGGAACACAGTCTACTAGTGTTTTGGAACTAGTCCCTAGCAGATGTGGATTAGAAGCCCTGTGAAAGCAGAAGAGGAATGTGAACCTTTTTGTTAATTCAGATCAACTGTAAAACAATTCAAAATAAATATTCCTCAAAGACTTTTTTTCTTTAATAATAGTATGTTACACTGAAACTCAACTCATAGTATAAATTAGATAGCAAAAGTAAATGGAGATTTTCTAATGCTGAGAAAAATGGGTTTGCACCTGGGCTTTACCAAAGCATCCTGGGTATTTTTTAGCATTCTGATCAGGACTCACAAAGGCTCAATTCCCATATGGCTTTGGATGTTCATCAGCATCTGAATTGTGTTAGGATCTTCCAAGGAATTAGCACCAGTGATATTTAATCCACCTCCTTAGTCTCCAAACAAAGAAACAGGAACTAAGAGATTATGTAACTGGCTTTTGGTCACTTGGCTATTTAATGCTAGAACTAAGAGTAGAACTATTTTTCCAATGAAGCCCACTTCACTTTCTAATTCTGTGTGGGTTCCACTTTATAGAGTAAAAGTAGTTATTTTTTTCAGATAAAACCTCTTTTAGATTTAATAAAAATACAAGAACCTTTCCTTTTTTTCATGACCTAAATAATTTTGGCTAATGTACAATATTTCAAAAATGAAATGTTTCAAATAATACAATGAATTAATTTAAGGATTGTACACATCCAATTTATGCCAAATCCCCAAATAAGGCCAAATTTCATTAAAATGAAACTCAATACGGCATTTCATATTTAAGTATTCTAACAAAGGTTTATTTAAACATTTTCTTTGAAGATGAAGTATTTAAGGATGATAAAGATAATTACTCATTGTAAGCATAATGGTCCACTTGACAGAGGAATTAAATGTAAGGATAATTTCTAATAAAAATGAAAAATTAAAAATCTCTCTTCTTCCACCCTGCTTTGTAACCTTTTTTTTTAAGAAAGATGGTAAAAAATGCCCATTTTTCTACAATCTCATAACTCCAAACTCCAGAGCAGACAGTGAGGGTTGCTCAGTATTACTTAGTAAAGAAGAGCCCTGTATCCTACTGAATTCTTAAGATGGCATTTATAACTGCTATAGGCAATGAATTAGTATAGGGCAAGTGTCAGAAAAACACAGTGGTATAATCAATTCCAACCTTCATATATTAGGTTGTGTGGGAGACCAGAATATGCCACTCCCAAATAAGACAGATTGTTAAAGCTAAAGACAATTAAGATGAAACAGATACAGCAAAGCTGCCTACTCTACCTTTATTTGCCTAAAAGTAGGGCACAGATTTACAAAGATAAAAGCCAATTTGCCTCTCACCCCACCAGGGATACAGAGGTTCACCACTGAAGACAACTTCAGACCACTGTCTTCTTCGATTTGGGATGAAATCCAAGCTTCACTACCTAGTCTTTATCTGCCATTTGTTTGCCTTCTTACAACTTGCTACCTTGAGAGACTCAAACCCTTTTGCTTTGTTGAAGATGAATTCCAAGTCTTTCTTAAAGAACTCATTCCCTATGTATCTCACATATATACATATATTAATTATTTAATGTATGTATATACATTAATAATATGATATATACATATTACTAAACTTCTACTTTTTTATATTTTTAATCTGTCTTTTGTTACAGAGGTCTAATCCAGTGAAGAACCTATGGAGGTGAAAAAAACATTTTCCCCTAAAGCTGCAAGATACTCTGTGCTTGTTGCTTCACTGTATCTAGAGACTTATTCCATCACAGCTTCTTTAGGACTTACAGCTCACTCAAGTACTATCCATTTTACCAGCAGAATCCAGAGGGCTATGGCCCAGAGCCAGATTTCCATGCAGAAAAAAATCCACTGCTTTTCTTCTGTGATGCACAGAATGTAGTAATACTTTGAGCTACATGCTATGCTCTGTCCTCTTAGACCACAGCTGGATGAGGCTTCCATTTTTATGGATACTACATGAGATCAATAGGAGAAGAAGGAGGAAGAAGTATATGACTTTAATCTAATCGAACAAGAATTTCTTAAGCTAGACGTTTGACTTTGATCATGGGTAGTTTATCTACCACAAGTCTGTAGCCTTCCCTCTGTTGTCCATCCCATATCTATTGCCCTAGGATTGATGCCATATTTTTATTAAGAGAACTCTTTCACAATATTCCAAAATTTCTACAGATAGAAGAATTGAAGAATGTATAAATTTATTTCAGTATATATACTCAGTGGAATAATATACAGCAATCACAACAAGTAAGTATAGTATAGCTGCAGGTCACATTCAGGATGAAACCAACAATGCAATTACAGACACAAATGATTACAGTGTAATGTTCTCTACTTAAAAAAAATTAAGAATATATAATATACAGTTAAAATAAGAATAGCATAACAAGACCAGAAGGGCAACTTGATGACTGAAGCCATAGCAGAGGGCAAGGCCAGGTGGAAATCCAGGTATCTGCTGAAGAATTGGCACCTCTTTTGGCCATGACACTGTTCTTGCTGCCAAAGTGCTTTGGTTAAAGCAATTCCTCTCTTATTTAAGAGTCAGGTAGGTAAGGCTATTCATTTTGCTGTTGAAAATTCATAAAGAGAAAATATACTTGATCTAAAGAGGAAGGATGAAGTCTAGAGTTAAGATAAAGACTGAATAGAGAAACTTCTGGGGCCAAAATTGAGTGACTCATTGGCTTTTATTTTGGTTAAGTCCTGATAAATCTACAATAAGTTGTTGAAAATATCAAAAGTTGAAAAGTCATTCAATACACCTAACCTATAAAATATCATAGCTTAACCATAAACTCATTCAGAATATAGTTTACACTCCATTACATTAGCCAACCACTGAGCAAAATTATCTAACACAAAGCTCATTTTATAATAAAGTGTTGACTATATCAAGTCATTTATTGAATATCTATACTTTTAAAAATGCTGGTAACACAACGCTATAGAGCATGTGTTGCTTCTGGTCATGATCACATGGCTGACTGGGAGCTGTGACTCACAACCACTGCTCAGCGTCAAGAGGGAGGTTCATACCATATATCTTTAGTTCAGGAAAAGATCAAAATTCAAATTGTTAAGTACAGTTTTTACTGAATGTGTGTTGCTTCCACATCATTGTAAAGTAAAAAAAAAAAATTGTTAGTTGAACCATTATAAATCAGAAACCATCTATGTGTATATCTACACACACACACACACACACACACACACACACATTTATATATGCGGATGTATATATATACATGCCCCCCAGCATGTGTTGATTTTAAACGCATTGTATAAACCTAAACTACTAAATAGATATATTTTTTGCCTTTCTTTCTTGTTTTTCATTTTTTACTTTTCTCTTTCTTTTCCTTCTCTCCCTATCCCTTTTAATCCTTCCTTCCTTCTTTTTCCTTTTATTTTTAAATATGGCCAGCCAGAGGAGGAAATGGATAACTAGAAACATGTCCACCAACCTACAAAATGAGCATCTCAATTCATACATGCATTTTGGGCAGTGGGGAAAGTTTAACCTTCTTTGAAACCAGATGCCCAGTACAACAGGAAGAAAAGAGGACTGTGGTTGAGATGTATTTAGAGGTCAGACAGTTTGACATGCTGCTGCCATTTCACACCAGTCCTTGAGAATCCTGGTGGTATCAAGAGATCTAACTGGGCTTGTGCTGTGAAACATTCTCTACCTGATCCCAGAGGGCAGAAGTGTGTGATGCCACATTGCACACATGGAGGGCCTGTGGATCCCAGGAAAACATCATGTCATCCACAGAAGCATGGCTCAAAGACTGCTGCACTGATATGGCCTTACTAGGACATCTCTCCAATGAAGACTGACAAGACCAAAGCTCTGTGCCTAACTCTCATGAGCCACCCAGATGATACCAGGAAACTGACTGCTCCTATGTTTTCAGTTTATAGACCGAGTTTCAGAAGTCTTAAAGCCCCTGGGTCCACCTACAGTTCTCACCATTGCTGGACTTTGTTCTCAGTAATGATGCTACTGTGAGTGATTATGATCTCTGAGGCTGGTGAGACAAAGGAGACCAGAGTGCAAATGTCTTTCTTTTATTTCCTGCACACATAGCACCTGTCCTGTGGATTGTAGCTTTGTTTGCCTTTCAGAGAGTCAGGGGGAGAAGAACCCAAGTGCTGGGCTCTCATTTGCAGTCATTATTACTCAAAGCTGCAGACCAGATTGCATTAGTGCCGCCACGTTTTAGATGGCCTCGTGCCCTTGGAGATCTCAGAAGAAACTCCAGGCATGTGAACGCTATTTGGTTGGCAACGGTGGTGGGAGAGTTGGGATTTGGCTGAGCCCTGAGGTAACCTCTGAACTGGTCCCCCTGGTGAGCAGAGATAAGTGAGGTCAGCCGCTCCTTCTCCATGCTTCTACTTGCAGACACCACTTGATATTTGAATCTAAAGGTTAATTAAGTGCAGCTGCCAGGCAGAAAGGCCACAATCAATTATCATGTCTTCTTGTCCATTCCAGCCTATTCTTAATTATGTTCATTGGGTTTGGGGAAAGAAGTCTTTCTGCCAAGCTTTTCTTTTTTTCTTTTTCTTTTAAAGGAGCTATTCTGTTTTGAACAGACAAATCTGTCCTTCTAGATGACAGCATTTATCTTCATTTCCCCATGGTGTTCCATGGGTCCATCTGTCACAGGAAAGGGACACTGGATGGTATCAGGACAACTTTCCTGGGTAATCCTGTGAGCACAGAGCAAACGACCCATCCTCAAGTACCTCCTTGAAGGGATATCCCGATATAAAGGGTAACTACTGCTGCAACCAATTGGTAGCTCAATGCTGTTCTCTGGAATTGTCCTTCCTGGACATACTGCAAAGCCCAAGCTCACACACAGACTGAGGATCCACTCAATAACCCATATGTTAGTGCACAAGCATGTGCATGCCTACCCATGCACACACATGCACATACTGACCCTTTGTCATAATTAACTATTTAAAATTCCACTTCTGCTAATCGAAGCAGCATGGACTGTGTTCTCATTAAGGAGATCAATTCCTGTTGAATATTCACCTCCAGGGGAGGATGCGGTCGGAATGAGCTGATGATTTCTGTCTGGCCCGCCAGAGCTAATGAGTGGCTGCTGCCATTACAAAACAGTCACTGGACTGTAATCTATCAAAATAACAAGCCCCAGCTCCTTGCAGGGATGCTGGGTGTTCTACATAAATATACATAGAAATACTGTTGCAAACTCAACCTGCACATGTCAATGAGCCAAGCCTGAGATGTGGCCTCCAGTGGATGAAAATGGACTGGAAGCCACCTTGATTTTGAGTCACAGATGCACTTCACTTCTCTCTTCTATTGCCTTTCCACCTTTCCCTTCCTACTCTACAGGTCTGTCTACAATAGCCCACTTAGACCACCTTTAACCTAACTTGTTTCTATTCTCTGGTCTCTGTTTCAAGAGAGTCACTGGAAGGAAGCCTCCTGAGAAAGAGGCCTGCGTGCATGGAGAGCAGGAACTCTGGTGGCTCCACATATTCTGAGTCATCTGCACTGCAGAGAAGGCAGCTGGGATTTTCCCTTCATTTTCCAGAAATTCAAGGTTACAGAAGGAGTGAGTGAGGTGGGGGGAGTGTGTTCAAGAGAGATCACAATAA
Organism: Graphiurus murinus; assembly: GCA_004027655.1. Classification (NCBI taxonomy): domain Eukaryota; kingdom Metazoa; phylum Chordata; class Mammalia; order Rodentia; family Gliridae; genus Graphiurus; species Graphiurus murinus. The sequence goes on along the minus strand of PVLC010006308.1, from coordinate 6,994 downwards.
GCCAACTTCTGAAGATCTTGCCTGGTATCTGAGTATAGAAGAGGATAAATTTGCTGAACTTTGAGATGAGACAAAAAAGGTTCAGTGTCAAGAAAATTTCAGAAAAGCAATACTTTCCTTTCAAGATTTGGGACCAGTTGCAAGAAATCCTACTAAGAAACTTTTGATTTTCCTATGTCTTTTCAAAAATCTTGTATTAGTGACCTGAGCAAGACACAGATTTTAATCTTTTTCTCCTCCTCCCCCTACTTGACATATTTGGACTTTCATAAAGATTGTTCTAACTGATGCAGAGAACATCCCAGGAGATTAGCCTAAGATCCAACTGCATACTTGCTCATTCATTGATGTATTCATTTCTACGTTTATTGTAAAATACATTTGCTGTTTATTCCTTCAGTGTAACTCAGTTCACTGTATGGGACTCAATTGTCTCCTGTGGTCAGTGCAGTAGTAGTTATGATTTTCCCAACAGCAATTAGGTTTGTTGCATTAGCTGAGAGAGAATAATCAAGTGGGTAGGGATTACATAGCTTCCTCCCATGACACAAGCAGGAAGGACATGCTTGCTCACTTAAAGATACAAGCCACATGTCTTTGGAGAAAGAGTGGCAATAAGTGGATGTCATTTCTAATATTGCCTCTCATGGACAAGGCCCAAGACAGCAAGGAAATGGGAAATGGCAGCTGGTGCCACTCAGCATTCCAGCTCACCCATCCATTGATCCTTATCAACCATTAGGAAAGGTAATTAAGCCAGTGTCTTGCTCACACAGCCAATACTGAGCTGGTCGAAAATAATCTGCACCCAGTAAGCACAGCAAAATAGAACACCCTGAGTTTCTGGCATCAGGGGACACTTTAGTATCCACTTGCCCATGACATGGCAGTGTGCTGGGTCTTGCACTACAGAACAACGTGGATTGAATGCTTACTCTTTAAGACTCTGCTTCCTAAGCACAGGCACTGATCTGAATATACATGGATAGGTCAAACTGCAGAAGTACAACCATTAAATGAAGTCATGAATGTGAGAAAGGTACTGACATTCTACATAGGATTGAGTCAGGAGGTTATGTAGGGTGTGGAGAATCTGGGTTGCAAATTAGAAGAAGGCCCTGAGAGACTCCTCATGTGATTTTTCTGACTTAGGTTGAAAGGAGCCAGCACTTTCTTTGCTGATGGAGATGACATGTTTTCCTGAAGAGGGTGGATTTTCAGAAGATGTCCAAATGATGAGAAAAATGACCTCATACAGAAAACACTTGAAAGAAATAACCCATAAATCCTCATGGCAAGCTTCAGTGAAGGGAAACTTAACGGATGAACTCATCATCCTTTCCTACTCATGCCTTTTCTCTGTCTTTTATTTTGCTTTTTAAACAAGCAAAGTATTTTCAATATTTATCTTCTGCTAATTAACCAAGGTCAAGGGGGAAAATTCAGATAAAATTAATCATAGGGGGTTCAAAGATGGATCCCAATTTTTTAAAATTCTTTTGTTGTTTTGGGGGCTAAACCTTGGGGCACTCTACCTCAAGATACACTCCCAGCTCACTCTTTCCTTCTTTCCCCTTCCTTCCTTCCTTCCTTCCTTCCTTCCTTCCTTCCTTCCTTCCTTTCTTCCTTCCTTCCTTCCTTCCTTCTTTTTTTTCTTTTTTGAAATAGGGTCTTACTAAGTTACCATATGCTGGCCTCAAACCTGCAATCTCCTGTTTCAGCCTCCTAAGTACTGGGATTACAGGCATGTACCATCATTCCCGGCTTGGATCTACAATACTTGCATGTGCCTTTAACTGTGGAATAATGGCAGTAAGCCACTTGCTCAAAGTTATATGATGGATAAGTAGCAAAGTGACCTTACCTAAAGTAACCTTTTGCTCTGAGAACTACATATACATACATTGAGCTGCACAGCTACTCTTTCATATTTGCCTTTTTTGCAATAAGTAGAGACAGGAAAGAGAGCTTTGGAGAGCAAATGCTTAGAAGCATTGGATGATCATAACAACATAGGAAAGGATGCTATTGATGCTGAACATGCCAAGAGTCGAGGCAGAGACACAAACCTTAGCCCAGAGAAGCTAGTTCTTCTAGATGGCCAGCTCCATTACAGCCCTAAGCTGGTACAGTAGTTGAGGGATTCAGAGTCATCAGTGGGTTTGGGTGTTAGGACAAAGGGCATAGCCCCACTCCAAACCAGGCAGCTATAATCAGCTCCTCACAATAGCATTGGCTGCTTATGGACTCCTTCCTGGTATCCTAGACTGTGGTGCAGCCCAGCGGTGTGGCTAGACAACCACTGCTTTTCACCTGCTGGGCAGGTGATAGATTTCTCCATAGAGCATCATTACATCTGCAAAGCACTTCACGATGCTCAGGGATGAAAGGAGTTATAAATGAAAGATATTATTATTAATAAGAATGTAGATGAACAAAGGGAAAATGTACTCGCCCTCACTATCCATCACCTTACCACAGTGCACCTAAAGCCCATGATCTGCAGGAGCCTCAAGGAAAGCCTATTTGCAGAAATCAATAACTGGTTTTAAAAAATATATCTCAGCTCCGCTGGAGCAGACTACTCAGGGGTTCCTCATAATTCTATGCAACAGTCAATATTAGCCATCACAGCCTCAAATAAAGATTGAATTCAAATTTAGTTAAGACTAGTTTTGTATGCTAATCTACCAACTGATTATTAAATATATTTGCTGAGGGTTTTGAAAAATAGGCTTTGGGGGGAAAAAGGGAAGAAAAGCCTGTGTGAGTTTATTGGATGTGAGCTACAAGCTGACACACAGTCACGGCTTCATATCAGCTCCTTCTCCTGCTCTTAGAAAATTAACATGAGGAGATCAAGTTTCATTTGAAGGTGGCAGGAAGCATTTCTATTCTTTGCATCATAAAATGGAAAAAGACTAAGTCACCGAGTCATTTTGCGATTGATCAAGCCCCTATATGGCACAGAAGCCCAGAGATAATTGTTGTGAAGAAGGTTGAGTTTTGTTTCCTTAGACATTATCAAGGAAGCACCAGACAGCTCTGTCCCTTAAGATCTTACAACCCACGGGGAAATGAGGACAAATATCAATTCAGTTGAGCATATGTTACAGAAACAAGTATGTACAAGTTGAGTATCCCCTATCTGAAATGCTTGGGACCAATTGGATTTTTTAATGTTTGAGGAATTTGCATATATATAATGAAATACATTGGAGATGGGACTGAAGACTAAATTTATTTATATTTCATATGTACCTGACACACAAAGGCTAAAGGTCATTTCACAATTAATTTTAGTGAGTCTGTGTTTTCCTGTGACCCATCACATGAGAGTTTTTTATTTGTGACATCCTGTCAAAATTCAAAAAGTTTCAAGAGTTTGGGGTGTAGCAGAGTGGTGGAGTGTGTTTCTATCCCATGTGATCTCCACCACCAACACAAAGAGTTTCAGATTTTGGAGCATTTCAATTTTGGGTTAGTGATGCTAAACTTGTATTAGCAGTGGACACTGAGTGCTGTTTTATAGATAATAATGTTAAAGTTCTCCAGGCAGACAGGGGAGCAAGGCTAGGGGAGTAAGAAGGCAAGGCAAGACAAGGAGGTAGTGTGTTAAGCAGTGTTTGCAGAGCATGCTTTGGAGGGAAGTATACTCTTAACAGGCAGGACAGCATACATAACCACTGAACTTACCAATACAGGATGGTTCTATCTGGAGAGGTTTAAACATGGAGGTCAAGAGCACACAGGAAGAATAGTAGCCACTCACATGGCATAGAGGGTTGGGTTTCACAGTTAGTAAGATGTAAAGTTTAAGAAATTCTCTTTGTTAGGTTTGTGAAGCTAGGGGTATGTAGCTCAGTGGTAAAGTGCTTGCCTGGCATGCACAAAGTCCATGGTTCAAATCCTAGCACCACAAAATAAGAAAAATGCTCTTTTCTTGCTATAATTTACCCTTTGCATGCAATCCATGTACAACAAAGAATTACATAGGGATTTTTTTTTTGCTATGTGAATATTTCATTGTAATTTGAAAAACATGTTAAGCAAGTATTATACTTTTCCTTGGATAATTCTGATGATGTTGAAGACATTTAGTCAATAAAGGTTTTGGTGTTGAAGCACCATATGACCCAGCTATACATTTCCTGGTATATTTCCAAAAGAATTAAATGTAGAATACTATAGTGATGCATACATACCCAAGTTTGTAGCAGCACAATCACAATAGTCAAATTATGGAACCAGCCTAGGGGTCCATCAACAGATGGATGGATAAAGAAAATGTGGTATATACACAGAATGGAATTTTATTCAGCCACAAAGAAGAAAACAAAAAGAATGAATTTATGTCATTTGCAGGAAAATGGATGGGACTAGGGAATATTATTCTAAGTAATACCTGCCAATCTCAGAAAGTCAAAGGTCATATATTTTCTCTCATATGTGGAAACTAGAAAGGAAATAGGAAACAAAAGAGACATTAGGAAAATGAGGAGAAAAAAACAGTAGAATAGTGGAAAGAGGAGAATAGTGGAAGGAGATGGGATAAGATAAAAATTAGACTTGAAGAAGGGAATAGTTGAAATAAGGTTATGGCCCTAAATGAAGGTGTCACTGTCATTCTAATATGTATAGGGAGGGAGGAGAGAGCAGGGTGGAAAACAGTGAAATACATCATCAAGTAATGTGTGCATGCATGAATATATCACTTTGAATCTCAATATGTTGTATAATTACAAAGCACCAATAAGATTATTTTAAAAGTTTTGACAGCAAGGTGTGTGTGCACGTGTGTGTGTTATGCTATGCATTTTTTTTTTTTTTGCCAGCCCTCTTGCATTTGAAACTGAGTTAGGAAGGACATTTTTCCAAGGTACAGTGTGCAAAATCACTCTTCCAGGACTCATTTCTCTCACTGTCACAGGTGGTCACATGAGAAAAAGTGCGTGCTTTCATGTACCTTCCATGCCAGTGATTATCCAAACTATGGTGTGTGAAGTTTGCCTATAGAGAACATGTTTTTTATATACTGTTTGAATTTCTAAGCTTATGTGATCTTGGGGATATGAATCTGTGTTTTAACACACAGCCCTGACAATTCTGAGGCAGGAAGTCCTCAAGTTAAACTGTGAGAAATACTTCTGCGCTGAGGTGCTGAGGTATCTATGCAGAATCTGTGTAGATCAGCCTTTAGCTCATTTCCCTCCATAGAGAGAAAAATGGGATTGATTTTGGAGTAATTAGAGTATTAGACTGCAATATACAACCCGGTGGTAAGCATAAATATACAAATGTGGAGTGACTCATTCTATAGTTCAGAGAAATGTAAATTATTTTTATTTGTGGAAATATATGCAATATCTTCTCACTTGTGAATTGCACCTCCAAGTATTGGGACTGTCAGTTTTTAACGTTGGCATTTTTGTGGATGATTATTGCTGTTATTAAGTTCTTGATTATACAGCTTGTCTATTGACTTGAAATCAGTACTGGGCAAAAACATTTCCAAAGTTTGTGGCTCAAGTGAAGTTTGGATAGCTGTATTTAAGAAATCTAAGCAGAGTGTGATTTTGCAAGCCTGTAATCCCAGTACGTGGGAGGCTGAGGCAGGAGGATCTCAGGGGATGTGGCTCAGAGGTAGAATGCCCCTGGATGCAACCCCCAGTATTAACCAAAGTAAATAAGTGAATAAAAATAAGAAAGCCAGACCACATCCACTTTAACTTTTTGGTAAATCAGTCTATAAATCTCTCAGGATTGCTGAATTCTTCAGGTGATAGCAAGGTTGATAACTGTTTGAATAGATGTTTTTCTGTCATTTACATTTGATTTGGGATGTGTTATCGTTTTCCTTTCTATGACTAGAGTGTAGGCATGTGTGTTAAAGTTTTCTTTTGCATAAAATAACTCACAGAAAGTACCACCTATCTGAGTGATTTTTATTTCAACAGCCATTTTTATAATGGTGAAAGGTTGTAATTCACAGCCTTGGAGCCAGGTCATGGAAGTTGATTGCAGAACTCCCCCTCTGTCCCCACACTCCAGGACATGTGCATAAAAAATAATCAAAGTTGATTTGGGATTTGGGCTTGGTTAGGGGTAAAACAATTATATTTTGAGAATCACCCACATGTGCTGATACTTAAGCACATCCCTCTGCCTCTTCTTTATGGAAAAAAAAAAGCACATTCTCTTCTCATCCTCATTTCCTATTTTGCAATCTCAACCTGAATATCCTCCCTGTAGTAGGCAACTTCTGCATTTTCACCTAGAAATCTCTCTTTTCCCATCATCTAAATGTGATCTGAGATTCCTTCGAGCCGACATCCACATGTGCGTGGTGTTCTCTCATCTTTTTCCTCTCACAGCTTTGCATGCTCCTTGGAATTTTTGAACACTGACAATGAGTAACACGTGTTCAGCAGTCATTCATCTTAAATGGCATTCTGCACATCAGATTTACCTCTCCAGCTAGTGCATCAGTATTGTGACTGTGCATCATGCCTGTGTATGTTGGATTTGTGCTTTGTGATTTAAAAGTATACTATTGGATTTTTAATGCATTAATTTTCCCCATTCTCACTTGATATATGGTTTGGACAAATATGTGAGAGCGTCCTGATGTGCCTAATAATTTATGAAATACATCACTAACCTTGACACAAATTTATTCTCATAGACTGATCATGGTAGGGAATTGTAATGTTAGAGTCTACCAAGTTGTAGGAGGAAAATGGGAATCTAAAACTGTGGGCTTTGATCAGGTATAGTGGTGCATGACTGTAATGCCAATACATGGGAGGTTGAGACAGAAAGATTGCAGGTTTGAAGTCAGTATGCAGCAGTAACTTAGGGATACCCTATTTCAAAACAACCACAATGAAAAAAAAAATGGCTGGAGGTATAGCTCAGTGAAAGGATGCCTCTGGGTTCAATTCCCAGTACCACCAAAAAACGAAGAAGAAGAAGAAGAAGAAGAAGAAGAAGG